>JAECMU010135145.1:0-27485 GCA_016106625.1 Dracogyra subfuscus
AAATAAGCACTTTTCATTTCAAACTCCTAAATTCAAGCACTTTTCAAAACTGTGCGAACCATGGAACAGCACGAGCCTGTGTTCAAGAATTTGAACCTTTTGGCGGAGGCAGTGTGATGGTGTGAGGCGGTATATGTGGTGACCAGAAGACGGAACTTGTCATCGATGGTAATCTCACCTCCGTTGGATATCGTGATGAAATCCTGCGTCCCGTGGTTCTTCCATTTCTTCAACACCAGCAACATGGAACCACATTTCAACACGACAACGCCAGGCTCCATACTTCTTTGATAGTATATAACTTCATACAAGCAAGCTAACAACATCGATGTTTTTACCTTGGCCAGCTCGATCTCCAGACATGTCCCCGATTGAACACCTTTGGGATTAACTTGACACATGAACCCGACGACGTCCCAACCGCGCAGGTAACCGACAATAGCTTGCACAGGCTCTGGCAGAAGAATACCCAATGACGTCATCAAGCGATTGATCCGTCCCATGAAACGTCGTGTTGTGGCGTGTATTGATGTTCAATGTGCCTATATATTTACTGGAAAGGTTGACAATGTTTATTTCAGCACATTGTGTCAATTCACAAACTGACCCACGTGTTTATCGAACATTATCATGCAACCTGTGAAATTACATGTTGGGTCTAATAAACGAAAAAAATTATTAACTTTTCAATAAATGTGAATGAAATAATATGTTTTAGTTACTTTTCGTTTTATATTTCGTCGGTATACCATCTTTTGCCTGTCACATTTAACCGTTTTGTTAATGAACTAAAGGATTATACTTGTTGATATTAAGCAATAATGTGCATTATATATCGTTGAATATGCATACCAGGTCAAATGCCTTAAATGTCCCCTACTTTAAGACAAGTTTGATTGTATATCTCCTACCCACATCTTTTAAACAATTATCTAGACAATTTGAAGTCCTAAAGAATCCATCCATGTTTAAAATAAATGAAAAACAAAACAAAACAAAAAAATACAAATTGAGCAACTTATTTATTTAACGTAAGATAAGAATAATGGTTTTAAGATCTACATATAAAGGATAAACACTAGTCAAGAATAAATATAACATCACGAAGGAGAATCACCAAGTGTGCTAAGAATAGACTATTTTAAAGATTATTTTTAATTAATGTGTGTAAATGATAATCGCTGTATTCGAATGTTGTGAGTTACAGACATGAAGGTTTGGAAGCAAGCCTATATTGTAAACAAAATGCTACTACTAATAAAAGTGAAATAAAGACAGTTTAAAATACAGTTTTAATGATAATCAGCTGACGTGTTGATGAAAACATTTACCCAAAACCGTGCCGCAAGACAAACTATTCTATATTGTGATTTAAATAACTGGAATGTAACAAAACACATAGAATAAAATTATGAATGGATTTCTTGTAAATACAAAAAAAATAAAATAATAATAATAATAATAATAATAATAAACAAAATTAACTAGATGCAGGGTTGAATCAAATCATTACTGACATCATAACAATTTGCCCGCAGTTAAAAGAATGTTTCAACTAATAAAAGCAATTTGATGTCATTAATACATGTAATTTTCTTCGGTTGATCGAAGACAATTATACAAAAATATCCCTTGATTAAGAGTAGCTCCCATGGGCGACGTTTCTGTGAATAAATGTTGCATGTGCAGTGTATAGCACGTGTCATTCCGTCTAGGAGATCCAGGGGACAACCTTGGTTTTATTTTTTGTTGCATTACATTAATATATATGTTGATATACTAACGTCAGTCAGCTTTGTGCTTATATCAATAAAATAAGTTATTGAAGCGTATGTTTTTTTTATGGAAGTTAAAAGTTAGCTAGACACTATAATTCTATATCAGGTGTAAAAAAATAAAAAAATAAACCTATCTCACCTGGTTTAAGGTGAATAGAACAAATATTTATGGCTTATTTCTAAAGTGTTATTAGTGCACATCTTTTCTTGTTTTTGAAACTATTTATAATAAAAGCCACCAGAGCCAGATGAAGTTTGGGGTGGTGGAGGGGTGGGGTGGTGATAAGTGGGTCAGGGATATGGGATGGGGATTTGTTTTGTTTTGAAAATTCACTTTAATTTTAAAATAAATTCAAGCAATGTTTATGTCGACTCTATCATTTCACTGCTCTTCTTAATACATTATCTTGAGACATAATTTTATTTGTTTTGTTCTTTAGATCAAAATAATAATTTTTATTTAAAAAAAAAAAAACCTATAGAAAATGTGCCAGGCTGTGTAAAGGGAGTCAATGTAGTAAATTGTCTTAGATGGGCCCCATACACTTCATTATGGTCTTTGTGCCTTTGGTGCTCATCTCCTCAAGCTCATATTTTATTCCCAATATTTTATGCCCTCCCTCCCCAACTCCCCCAACAAAATACATTTGAAAAATAAACCACCCACATGTACAGGCCTCTATACTTTGCTCATTTTGCTTTCCTAACAGCACCTATAAAACAGGTATTTGTATTTAAGTTTGAATAATTTTAAATGGTGGTGGTGGTGGTGGTGGTGGTGGTGGTGGTGGGGTATTTCATCTACAACCTCATAGAACTGAGATCTTACAGACTCGTAGACATCATGGGTAGGCCACTTCAATACAAAACCCTGGCTACACCAATGTAAAATGTAATGTGAAAATATGCCATACCAATGAGAACCTACTGAACATCATACTGTACGCATTGAAAAAGGTGGTCGATTGGACCCCTTTTCTCTCCTCTCGCAATCCATTATCTTTATTTCTTCAACTGTTATTTGTGCCACCAACATTTTGAGATTTCATTTTAAGCATTTTTATCATGAACTTGTCTACATGCCCCCTGTCAACTTTTTTCAGAGAGTCCCAGAAAGAACAGTTCACAACTGTCAGCTTTTTCAGAGACAGTCCCAGATAGAACAGTCTACCACTGTCACTTTTTTCAGTCAACAGAAGAACAGTCCACCACTGTCAGCTCTGTAATAGTCCACCACTGTCTGCTCTGTAATAGTCCACCACTGTCTGCTCTGTAATAGTCCACCACTGTCAGCTCTGTAATAGTCCACCACCGTCTGCTCTGTAATAGTCCACCACTGTCAGCTTTGTAATAGTCCACCACTAACAGTCCACCAGTCAACTTTGTAACTCAGCTTTGCAATAGTCCACCACTGTCAGCTTTGAAATAGTCACCACTGTCAGCTTTGCAATAGTCCACCACTGTCAGCTTTGCAATAGTCACCACTGTCAGCTTTGCAATAGTCCACCACTGTCAGCTTTGCAATAGTCCACCACTGTCAGCTTTGCAATAGTCCACCACTGTCAGTTTTTCAGAGAGTGCCAGAATGAATAGTCCATAAGGCTGCAGTTAGGGGACATAAAAACCTACTCTCAAAGAAGGAAATGCATTTTATCATCTTTGGTAGTACATTGTTAGTTGCTTCTTAATAGTATAGCATTTTCTGACATTAATTTCTGTACCATGCACCATTTTAAAATTAAGCCATAAATCAACATGAATATTTTACATACTAATTGTTTATTTGTCCCACTATTTTATTTCAAAAAGAGGGACGATTTGTTTTTAACCACCAACTAATTAATAATGCATACCGGGTATGTGATTATTTTTAAATCTATCCCCAAAAATGTGATTTGCTAAATATTATGCTATATAATTATATATTATTTTTTATGTCAAAAATGACCTAAAACTGAAAAATATAATAATGCAATATTATATACCAATACTACATGCTCAGAAGAGGCCAAGAGATTATATTTCTTTGGCATTATGAGGAAACAAATACTCCACAACCATGCAATAATCTCACTGTCTAAACTGTACAATTATCATAACACAATATAATATCTAGGACAAATAACAATAAATCAGTAGATCATATTCTTTAAAACTACTTAATTATAATTAAGAAATATCATAGCTGGTAACACAACCAAGCAGAAAAAACCCGAAGAAAAACACAAACAATTGGGACTTCAGGTTTTTTAGTGTACTTTCATAAACAACTAGAAAAGTCAGATCTTGTCTATTTACATGTATTCAAGGTGTAACTATAAATAGTCTTTGTGGTTATTATTATGAATTAATTTTTGTATAAAGATATTTTGTAAGGATTACTAAAATGTTCCAAATGCTCATCTGATATGTTTAATTAATTCTGGTTGTAGAAGTTTACAAACAAATGACATCACATCTCAAAACTTCAAGTATTTGTGAAAGTACATAATGTGGAACACTGTACAATCCTATTATCCACAACAAAAAGAAAAAGCAAAAACTTCAAAACACTAATGAAATTAATTTCTTTCATTCCAACACCATCAATAACAAGTACTTATTTGAAAAGAATGTACATTGTACAAGCAAAATATATCATTTATTTTCATTAGATGCCATCATGTGTTCTATATGTATACAAATCCAACTTAATCAAATAATATATTACAAAAACTGCATAGTAGTAGACATCTAGATTTCAATCTTCCATCACTGAATTTGCCTCATATGATAAAAAAAAAAACACATTTTTTTTTATGATTCTATACTTCACATCCATCTAAATAAAATACTTCCATCCTGATTTTATAACCCCAAGTCTTTGACACAGATATTGTTTTATCAGAGTAAAAATAGTATTACAGAATTCGTAAAAAGACTTTAAAAACATCATTCACTGGAAGACATTCATTGGCCATTTGAAGTTGGATTACTGCTGATATGATTTCAATTTTGATCTTGTACATATATTTTCATTCTACTTGGAAAGAAAAAACAGCAAATTCTACAATGTAAATTACCAATGGGTGCTCATATTTGTAATGTAGTG
This sequence comes from Dracogyra subfuscus, assembly GCA_016106625.1. Classification (NCBI taxonomy): domain Eukaryota; kingdom Metazoa; phylum Mollusca; class Gastropoda; order Neomphalida; family Peltospiridae; genus Dracogyra; species Dracogyra subfuscus. Next base: position 4,870 of record JAECMU010135145.1, read on the forward strand.
TATCATATTTGTAATGTAGTGTATCCTGATGTCTTGCAAACCTCTAGCTATGACATTTTTAACAAAGTATCTAATCTATTAGTCTTCAACAAATAAAGAGGATTCAAAATAGGAAGTAAAATAAGTCCTAATCTTATTATTTTATAATAGCAGACCAAAAGAAATATGTCCTGCTAAGAAACAATCCGGCTAGCTGGAAACAGGATAGCACTGGATAAGGGGAGGGTTTGGGATTGTAAAACAATTAGAACCTCCAAGATGTATTTTAGAGCATTATGGGATTAAAGCGGCATTCCATGGAATATTTTTATTATTTAAGCATATATAGAACAGAAAATCTAATTACGTTTAGTGCATATATATGTCACCGCACTCACATTAGTGTAACTGAGTCTTTATTTTTGGAGGGGCCAAACCTTCGTCCGGGGGGGGGGCCATGGTGTATTTATTGTGTACAAAATCAAATGTAAAATGGGGGGGCCAATGGGGGGGCCGACAATTTGAATGGGGGGGCACCGCCCCCCCCAGGCCCCCCTGTAGTTACGCCACTGCGCACTCATCATTGGTTTCACTATGCTGACTTATCCAGGTCAAAAACATAGCCATTATTTTGAAATTGGGACACTTTTTACGGGCTCCCAACGATCTCGGTTTTCATTGGCTTATCACAAGTGTGAAAATCTCCAACAAGAGATCAGATGAGATTTTGCAACTTTTGAACAAATGTAACAGTCTTCAATGAGGGGTCATCTCATATCTACAAAACATATTTATATCCATAGTGGTATAGTACAATGCCTTTCCAGAGGTGGGTGGGTGGGGGATTTGCTTTGAAATTTTGATAGTGGCCAGCTGTTGGCATACGCGTTACATGTAAGGGAGTGTTACTAATTACGTAACGCTCTTGGGGTATAGGAAGAGGGTACTGTGTTTGATTTATGTAAAAATGTTCAAGACTATATTTATATGTATTCATTACTTAGACCTAAAAAGGCTGGTTTTTTGGAAATGCACAGTCAGTCTAGGATCGATCCCCATCGTAGGGTATATTAAAGACCATGGTACGTGATATCCTGTTTGTGGAATAGTACATATTAACGGTTCCTAGCTAAAAAAACAAAGCACAAAACAAAACCCAGTCTTGTGGATTTCCAAGGTGCGGTTGCAGGGATTTCAGTGGGGTTGTGGTTATAGACTGTGTTGAGCGAAGTTTATACAAGGCCATGCTCCCCCAGAAAATACATTTCAATGTTGTACATGATGTTATAATATGGAAAGCAGACAATGTAACTTTAAAATCACAATAGGAAACAAAATGTTTTATTTAATGATGCACTTAACACCTTTTATTTATGCAGAGCTACAATGTAGCTCTAGCAATAACCAAATTCGCTAATTGTGAATTTTGAAAACAACTGGCGAATTTTATTTTGAGTTGGCGAAATAATTTGAGAAGCTTTATTACAAAATAACTGGTTTTCAGCCATTTTGGAAGTTTAATAGATAATTTGGCAAAACTTTGTGTTCACCCAGGGCTAGCCCTGTTATGGCTACATGGCATTGGACATATGGTTAAGGACCACATAGATACTGAGAGAGGAAACCCGTTGTTGCCACTTAATGGGCTACTGTTTTCAATTAGCAGAAAAGGATCTGTTATATTCACCATCCCATAGACAGGATAACACATACCACGGCCTTCGATATATCAGTCGTGGTGAATCACAATTTAAATAGCAGATGAAATAATTCTGCATTCGGATATGTCTCTTGATTACTGGTCTGTGATTTGCGGGAGGAGATGGGTTAGCAGGTGAATTTCTATTTCATCAGCTAGGTCAAAACAAGGATTCCGCAGAATTCAATGGCTTTCCTAATATAAATTTATTAGATGTTCTTCTCTATGCATGTTTAAAAAAACCTGAATTAAAAACTATAAAAATTTAAACTTAAAAAGAAATGTAATTGAGATGAATATTCATATATGTAACTATACAAAACGTTTCACTGATATAGCACTTATAGCATGTGAGAAATGGAGCTAAAAGCAAACCTTTAACATTGAGATAAATGTACAAGTTGATGATGCCTTCTTCATTCACTGGCATTGGAAAAATGAGACAAAAATGGACCACTTTTAACAGGCCACTATTTTAGTCCCAGAGGAATGGTTTTGAATGCAATAATAAAAAAAAATCTTCTAAGTTCAAAATTAATGGAAATTAACTCATGTAAAGAACATTCTGTCATTAATAATGAACACCGGTAATAAGGAAAGTACATTTTTAGATTAAAAAGCTAAAATCTGTATCTGAAAAAGTTACCGGAAACAGTCCATCATCAATTGCACACCCAACAGCCCTATACTGTGGTTAAAACAAAAACTTAAATACCCTGATGTCTTTATCAAGAATAGAGAACAAATGAATATGCTTGTAGGAAGAACAGTATTCATATTTAACTCAATTAATAGAATAATAATTATGGTATAAAGCAATATAAAGCTAAAGCAAACAAGTTAAAAATTAGTGTCTATGCAAAAAGTATAATATCAATATTTGATATCTGTAACATCAATCTACAAACAAATGAGTAATGAACAAAATATGCAAATGTGAATCAACATAATATAAAAGTTGAGACAACAAAGCTGGTAACAAGTCAGAAGGTTGCAAGATAACACTACTGAATCTATTAAAGTTGTAATCTTGCAAATCAAGCAAAAATGAATGAATAATGAATGAATGAATGTTTAACGACAACCCAGCATAAAAATACATCGGCTATTGGGTTTAACCAAGCAAAAAGGATTATCCACAATATCCTCCACCGTGATATGCCATTCTTTAATATCCTTTAGACACAATTATTAATCGAAAACATATAAAAATGCATTGCACAAAATGTGAGATATCTTCTCCAGTGTTTAATATGATAATATATTAAAATATTTTAATGAGAGACCTGTTTGCCATATGGTCTGTTGACCTCATATACATTTTTCTAAAACTGTTAAGTGTATTTTTACTTTGCATCCAGAAACAATATTTTCTAAAATGGATTGAGAAGATTACAGCTTTAAACACTCTACCATAATTGCAAAATATACCATAATTGCAAAATATACAGTAACAAAATAAAGTTTGTCTGTTGTTAGTATATTTATAAATTGAGATTATTTTTTACAAAATGCAGTAATAAACTAATAGAACTATAAATATAGTTAATGTAGTAATTATGGAAACAATAATAAGAGTAACAATTAATGAAAACTGTAATATTATAGTGATAATTAATGAAAACCATACATTTTAAAACAATTGCAAACATTGCATTAGTGCTGATAATTTGCAACACTGGTCATTGTAGAGATACTATTAATGACAAATGTATGGAATCTAAATAACTAAATTATATTATAATGGCTTAATGGCTAATTATGTTTTACGTACAGTAATACACCATTATGTATACTGCTGTGCAATATTTCAATTTTATTTACAAATTTTCAAAACTAACATATGTACAATCAAAGAGCAATTATTCAAATGTCAGTCTTTCGAAACTTTTCTCTCTTTTACTGATATTAACAAACTGAGAAACATAAACTTTAGAAAAAAGTCAGTAAATCTGTTATTCATATTACTGTCCCAAGTATATGTATACTGATTCAGTAAAAATCAATCAAGTGTGGTTTTCTCCCAAATCTTACACAACCTTCCCATACAGTAAAAATAACTACGAACACATTACCATGAGAATCATCCTTCACATTTCAAACAAGTATTTGGACCATTCATACCATTGCATAGTGTTAACAAAAAGAAAGCTGAATCATTCTTAAAAGCACCCAAATTCCATATACTTTATAAGAAAGACTTCCATGCTTATCAAATACAACCTTCACTAACAATTAATACAGCGAAACCTCTCAAAACTTGACACCCATGGGACCAAGTAAAAAGTCAGATTTTATTGGGTGGTTTCAAGAGGTTATGTTCTATAATTGATATCTGAAAAAGAGATCATGAACAATATCCAGTTTTGAAAGAATTCTGGTTTACAAAGAATCTTATTGTGAGAGGGTTCACTGTATATTACAGCAATACTTATATTCTGGTTAATAAAAAATACTAACAATACATATTATTTATACAGCAGTTTACTGTGGTGGTATAACACGATAGGATTTTCAATATTTTTAATAGTACTTTACTAATCAATATAAAATTAAAGCAAAACTGAGACAATTAAAAAATATACTTGTTTTTGGCTCTTGGGAAATTCTCACATATGGAGAAACAATCTTCCAAATAACAATGATGACAATTAAAAAAAATCATCAAATGTTTTGTTCATCATATTAAGTGAAGGTTTACCAAACACAAAAAGTAAGTAGTTCTGACCACACAGATATTATGAAGAGACTTAGGTGGATATCTGGATACTTAATTCAATATGACAATTATGCAATGAGTAGCATTATACTGCAGTTAAACATTAACAGCAGGAGACAAGATTACAACCTAACACTAATTTTCTTTGCTGAATAATAAACCTCTGATATACTTTTTTTGAAGATTATTAATGAAAAATTAAAATTTAACTTTTGTTAATTTTTTTTTTTTTTTAGTTCCCTTGTGTTAAAATGCTTCACTGATAATACAAAATATAACAGTGAACAATGTCCATAGGCTACATTTTCTTTATATAATAATTACACAAAATGAAATTCATTTATTGCATGACTTATGCTTTAAATAAAATGGAACCATCCCTTCCCCAAATCTGCTCATAAACAACAAATAAAACTTCCTATGTATATTTAATCAAGCAAGTAAGTTTTAAATTGGGCAAATTATGTGCAAAAAAATAGGTTTAAATTTACTATTGAAGACAAAAATTTTAAAAATATATTCTCTTCACAATTTTTCCGACTGTTTTGGCAGTAGAGCTTGACAAATATTAACAAAATATAAACTGTGAAAACACAAATATTTTACAAATAAATGAAAAGTACATTTGGTGATAAATGCATTTAAAAATCTAGACATGAATATAATAAAATATGTGATATTTTAAATATATTTGGTCTGTAAAATATGTCATGGAAATGCAATTAAAATTCAGATCTATATCAACAGTAAACTTTTTTTTAATTTCAAATTTAACTTGAACAGTTCAAAAAATATAAGGAACTTTGTCCAGAAACAATAAAATTTTTGTTCAGATCAACAAAACTTGCATTATGACTTCGAGATTTTGAGCACATCATAATCCCTGTTGTGAAAGACCCGTTCAAAATGTGGCTCGGGATTATCCCGCAAAATGATGCAGACGGCCGGCTTTCCACGGTTGGCTGGGTCTTCGATATCCCACACTTCAGGCAGAGAGCAGCCTTCTCTGAAAGACAATATTATCATTGTTAAAACTTTGTCTCTTAATCTTATACATGTAGGTTTCTTTAAATTTAGCATCTTGAAATTATTAGCATTTTGTATAGACTCACTAAATTCACTAATATTTTATGCTTGTTAACATTTCCTGATTTACAATAATTTGTTTAATTAAAACTCTGTATTGTATTTCTGTCTTAACAGTAACACCAAGTTTCTTGCTTGAAATAACCGGGCTGTTTTTCATCTGAAGTCTGTCCCATCCTACAAAACCGTTGAGGTTTTTTTGCATATAATTTCAATTTGATTGGACCTAAGAAAAAAATAAAAATTGGAAATAAAAATTTAAAATACTATTTTTGTGTGCAATTTAAAAATCAATTGATTCAGAAATAAATAACTTGTAGTAAATTCCATAGTATGAAAAAAGGTGTTCCCTTTGGGAAGGATTATAGTTTCTTGCTTGAAATAATTGCGGGTTTCTCATCTAGTTAGGTGAAATTTATTTCCAAGTGTATACTAATAATCTTCTACCAGCACTATAAGAAATTTTCAAATTATATAGCTTCGCATCAATTCTATAGCTCTAAAAACTATGTGTTTTTTTTAGTAAATTCAGAATCAAGCGATACTAAGTGTGAAAAACATTTAGGTATAAAAAATTTAAAAATTTCAAATGGACAAACATGTTTGTTCTGTAATTTCCACATGTATAAATTTATTATCAAGAATTATCAGCACTTTTCAAAATATATGAATAATAACAACTTACTTGCTACCTGAGAGACACCACGAGTATTCAAGAATCAAATAATCCATCTTTAGATCTCTGAAATTCTGCTGCACTTCTTCCATGGGTTTTCGACTGAATACGCTGTACACTTTCATTGTTCTTGCTCTAAATATATACAAATGTGAGCCATCTTATGTTCCATGCATAAAATATTCTGATTTCTATGTAACTTCAATGCATACGAAAAAATGGATCCCCATCATTCGTTAAATTCAAATAATATTATTAGTGTAAGAATTAAGGCCAATTTCAGACTTAAAGGGACATACCCTAGTTTTTAAACACTAAGACATAGTTTTGACTATTAGAGATAACTGAAATCATACTTTACTTAAATTTTATTGTTTAAAGTATCCATTTCCGTACATTCAAAGTGTTTTTGGTCATCCTGATGTTTTTTAATATCACAAAATGAATTTCTCATATTTTTAAAAAGACACGTGCCTCTGAGAAGTAACAGTTATGTAGTCGAGTTTTATTCTATTTTAGAGGGTATTTCACCATTTCAAAGTCAAAAGACTCATGTTTCACTCAATTGTAACTTTATAAAAATGTGTTACAGGTTTGTAAATGAAGGCACCACACCACCATTTGTCGTGCCGTTACTAGTTGTAGCAGCTTCATATAGTCCGGTTTAGGAAATAGGAAAATTTAGAAAAATAATAATAAATAGAAATATTTAGTTTTCAAAGTTTTCTTTGATGATTACAGGTAGATTGACCTTTGTAGTAATTAAAAGACCCAGTGTTTGTACATTATTTGATATTGTCATTACTAAGGAAAAGCATTTGTAAGTATGCTGTGCGGTCAGATGGAAATGGGTGCATAATAGCAAAATGAGACGGGGGCCCAGACATTTGGATGGATAATGAAAATGTTTTGTGGTCAACCCGTATTGATTTTTTACATGCCAGTCGACAAGTGACTGTAGGTTCAAAAATTGGTAGTCACTTAATCCTTGCGATATCATGCTATTTTTGACACAATTTAATGCAAGACAATATTAGCATGTAGATCCATTGGAAAATAAATGGTGGTGTGCAACCTTAAACTAAACTTAATGTTAATTTTCATGAACTGAAACTAGGGTATGTCCCTTTAAGAGTAAATATTCTAAAGCAGGCTGACACACAGATCATTTTCCTATCAATTCAAAGCTCCGTATAAATATTTGGAGAAATTTATGAACACAGTATTTTTGTCTTCCCATTTGCAAAACAATATGCATAAGAATGAATGAATGGAATGAATGAAACGAATAAACTAACCAACCTAACAACCACCCAATCAATCAGGGCATAATGACACCTGAGCACAAAAATGCACATCGGCTATTGGTTGACAAGCAAAGGTAAGAATACTGAATATAATTATTTACATTATAAATTAAAATTATACAATAATGTAACAATGCAGAATCAGTATATTAAGGTAAGTGTACAACAAAACTGTGTGACATAGAAGAACTATCAGTACCTGAGACCAGCATCTTCGTAATGTGGGTGATTGACAATAGGACGTTGTGTACAAAGCTTTATAGTAGCCATTATTGGCATCGGTCCACCAAACACTGCATCTGAAATACAGAAACAAAACATGCACAAATCTATTCAGAAATTAAAGACATTTGTTTAATTTAATGACACCACTAGACCATATTGATTTATTAATCAATGGCTACTGGAAGTCAAACATTTGGTCATTTTGACATATAGTCTTAGGGAGGAAACTCGCTAGATGGTTTTTCCCATTAGTAGCAAGGGATCTTGTATATTCACCATCCCACAGACAGGATAGTACATACAACGGCCTTTAATATACCAGTCGTGGTGCACTGGCTGGAACAAGAAATAGCCCAATGGGCCAACTGACTGCACATTAAGCCAGAGCTTTACCACTGGGCTATGTCCTGCCCTCAGCAATTAAAGAGACAATTAATCCAAAACTCTATACATTTGTATTAGACATTTACTTGCCTATGAGTAATATTTTACTCCTGATAGGAGCCAGCATTAGAATGCAAATCCAGCACCTGCCATTTTTAGAACATATAGCTTAGCCAGGGTTCTGCTTTAGCAATACAAATTGCTATGAAAGCCATACTTGATCTATTACAAAAAGCTATACACAAAATGTTCTTAATATTTTCAGGCATTCTAAACAAAAAGTCAGGAAAACTAATTTCAATGGCCATTAACTGTGAAAATTTGGGAAATTGCTATGAAAGCCATACTTGATCTATTACAAAAAGCTATACACAAAATGTCAGCTCACTATATTAAGAAAAAACATGTCTGGAAAATTATATGTGGGACAGACGGAAGGACAGAGATAGTCCCCTCTGATCGGACAGGTAGGAGATTTTTGAAATAGAAAATATTTCTGGCACTCATCCTTTTGCAGATGGTTTTTCTAACACTCGTATTAAGAAAATCAATCCACGGAGCTTGCTAAAACTTGCTCCAAGGATTGATTTTCTTGAGGCTCATGTCAAAAAACCCATCTACAAATGGACAAGTGCCAGAAACTATTATTCTGACAGACTGATGGTTGGATGGATGACAACTATGTTAATGTAGCTATTGAAAGAAAAACAAAGATAAATATATGCACATCAATAACCAATTTAAACTCAAAGTTAAGAGTGAACAGAGAGGAAACCCACTACATTTTTCCATTAGTAGCAAAGTATCTTTTATATGCACCATCCCATAGATAAGATAACATACCATCAGTGGTGCACTGGATGAAGCAAGAAAGAGCCCAACTGTCCTCCCGATGGGGATCGATCCTAAACCCACCACATCAAGTGAACGCTTTACCATTGAGCTACATCCCACCCCATCTATGTGCTTGTACATGCATATAAATGACAGCTTACTTCTATCAGTTTTGGTATTGACCCATTCAATCAGTTCTTCCATGGGTATATTGCTGAACTCTCCCTTAATGCTCCACTGCTGCTGAAGATTTCCAAATCCTTTAACACTCATTCCAGCCAACAAGAGAGCCAGCAAGGCAAAATGGATGTCCTTTCTTTTAATGAAACTGAAAATCTACAAGTAAAGAAAAGATTACATGGAGAACCCAGCACTTTGTTCAATCAACAGTTAGCTGGAAAGGAAAGGAAAGGAAAGGAAGGAAGGAAGGAAGGAAGGAAGGAAGGAAGGAAGGAAGGAAGGAGGGAGGGAAGGAGGAAAGGAAATGTTTTATTTAATGACCCACTCTACACATTTTATTTACAGTTATATGGTGTCAGACATATGGTTAAGGACCACACAGATATTCATGGGCTACTCTTTTTGATTAGCAGCAAGGGATCTATTATATGCACCATCCCACAGATAGGATAGTACATACCAGGGTCTTTGTTACACCAGTTGTGGAGCACTGGCTGGAATGAAAAATAGCCCAATGGGCCCACCAACGGGAATGGATCCTTGATCGATCACGAATCAGACGAGTGCTTTACATCTGAGCTACGCCCCGCCCCCATAAAGAAATGGAACGAAATTTTTGTTTAACCACACCTCAAAACATTTTATACAATGCTTATATGAGGTAAAATAAAAGTTGAAATGATCTCAACACGTTATACCTTAATGTAATTTTAAGCATTTTGGATTTAGCGAACATTATCTCAGTGTCTGCGCTTAACTTTTTTTTGTAGTTGCCATCCGGGCAAGTGGTGACAGCACTTTCACTTGCCTGGTTCTATTTTCACTTGCCCAAATAATATTTTCTAAAAAGCCCACAATATTGGAACAGATTATATAAGAAAACATGAACAATGTATGTTTAAATCGGTCACCAGGCAGGCAACCTTACTATGGGTTTTCAGTCGCCCGTCGTCATTTTCAGTCGCCAGGGGCGATCAGGCGACCTTCAAGTTCGAACCCTGTTATCTTACACAAAAAACTAAAGAGCTAAAATATGTTTTAACAAGAATTCTGCTAACGTAAATGTCTTGTCTAGCATAAAAACCAATTGGCGCACTGTGATGAACCTCACTAGGTGCAACTATAAACCAAGTTTCATTGAAAACATTATCACAACATCAAACTTTGTTAGAAAAGTTTCCTGTATCTCACCTTTTTACTTTGTAAAGGAGAGAGAAATCCATGAAAAATCACATTAACCCTATTAACATATTTCACACCCATTGACACCAAATAGATCACTCCTAGTGAATAGCAGCAAAGGATATTTTATTTGCACTTTCCCACTTATCATGCATAGCTTATGCTATACCAGATATAGACAGATTTCATTGTGGGCAATCATTCATATTACCCATCACACATCTGAAGGCTTTGAAGATGGGGATTTTCTTGTAGGATTTCATCAAAATTGTAAAATTATTTATTTTCATTTCTAGAAAACAAGGCTACCTGTCCTGATGCTAACACAGAGGTCATCAAACACAGATGTGGAGTCCAGAACAGCTTCAGTCTCATGATCATGAATGCCATCATGGCAAACGCGATATGTTGTAACAAGTGATAGACAAGCTGAAAAAAACATTACATTTTTGATTATTAAATAAAATGACAGACATTAATTATTCAATCCATCCACTCAAAAACTACTAACCTAAAATATCCATCCACTCTTTTACTCATACACAAACTGTAGTCCATTCCATTTATCTCTCTTTATATTAAATTTACATCTACAAATTCAGACAAATTCATACACTGTAGTCCATCTACAAATTTATACACTGTAGTCCATTTCATCCATTCCTCTATATTTAAATTTACTTCTACAAATTCAGGAATCCGCAAACTTAGAATGGCATAACCTGAAACAGCGTAATCAATTTTGGTTTGCACAACAGTACTATTTTTTTTTAAATAACAAAACAAACTAAAAAGATGCATTGCTCTTTCAGTACATTTTACAGGAAGGGTAAATTTGCATAACCAGTAATAATGCTTCTTAAAAGCAATTAAAGTAAGTGAAATGAAATCATATTACCTCAGCATGTGGCTTCCCTTTTGGTTTTCTGAAAAGAAAACATAAATAATAATATATGTTGAATCCGTATCACTGTAATTGGTTTTACATGATTTGTGTTTGGACAAAACTTGGGTAAAATCTAATGGTAATTAAAGGTGGGAGAGTAATTTAGTTTAGTTGTTAACAATTTGATTCAGATTTTAAGTTTGAACAAATGACCTCTAGTCTTTAATCATGAATAGGTGTGTTACTGTCTTAAATGCATCTAAAAGTTAAGCATAATGAACACCTTTTTAATGGAGTTTTTAATGGGGTTTTTATCTTTTAACTTACATTTCATCACCTGAACTTGCACCATTTGATGTAGGAGGATATCTCCAGTTGGAATATTCTTTGTTTATGAGCTGAAAATAAAGTAAATACACTTGATCAATTCATTTACATTATAGGTATATAGAAAATGGATAGCTAATATAATGTAACAATTTCTAAATATTTGGTTTTACATAATTCTCTGAAAGTGGAAATATTTATCTAATAGATCAGTCTCTAAATTTGAAGAGAAATCACATTACCAAGGCAGAAATGTTTTTCACTTTTTTAAAGTGCATGACAATTTCCATCGTTATTCAATTCAATTCAATTCTTTATTCCGTTTTTAGGCCATAGCCCATTTACAGGCAAAAAAAGGTGACATTTGAAGGACCCGTTGTTCAACAATTCATATAACAGACTAAATATTATTTAACTGCAATTAGTTTGTATATAGATTTTAGGAAGAGTAACAATATTTGTATTTTCTAACAATTATTTTTGGTGTACATTATCTCATATAGTTCTACAAATTCACTTATATCCCACTATTATAGTTCTGTTTAATATAATTTATTCTAATATGTATTATTTTCCTTTATTACCATACCCCACCCTCGCCCACATACACACTCTTTATCAACATTTAGTCAGCTTACCATTATATGAGCATCATAGTTATAATCTATGCATTTATATTACACACCAGATCTGTAACTTTCACCACTTCTTTCCTTTCTTAACTGCAATGCTTTAAAGCTAAATAAATACCTAAACATTTTAGTATATTTTCATTTCTTGTAGACATCAATTCATTAAAAGTATACAAGGATCTATTTATCAAAACTTTCAAGGTATATACATTTCTCATTTAAGTTTCATATAGTGGACAATTTATACTAAAATGGAATTTGTTTTCTACTTCTCTTTTATTACATAATTTATAAATCCTATCCCTTTTATTTAAACGTATATTTCTACCTTCGTCCACCGCTAGACCCACTCCCCCCATTCTAATGAGTGCTATATTCTTTTTATACATGTCAAATACAGAAGATGTAAGATATAATTCAGGTTCTAGATTTATTTTATATTTACCAGGGCTTTCCCCAGGGTGTTTACCTGCTACGGCCCGCGCTCCCTTAGCCAGTCAAGTAAGCGTCTTCATGTCTGGTAAGCGCCTTAATTGCAGGACCGTGTCGGCTTAATTTGTAACATGTATACAAAACAATGGAGCTGTGATCCGTAACGTCATTCACCGTTTTAATTGTCGGCGGGCTTGTGTTGGTCACGTGGTACAGGTGATCGGCTACTACTAATCCGCCATATAACTGCTTGTTGTAATAATGTCTATATGCTAATTTTAATAATGACGGTTATTAATTTTAACGACATGCATTCGACATGTATGACAGCAATGTGACTGCGATTCAACGTTTGAAAGATATGTAACTTGCTATTTTAATTTTATAAAGTCTTTGAATCAAAGTAATAAAACAAACCGACAATGCATGTCAATTTGAATACACATGCCAGTTCAGGGCCGAATGACGTATTGGTTATCCCAAAGTCTGCGTTCAGCCAGACCGAGTGAAAAGAAAACGTTCGCTACACTGGTTTGTGCGCTTCACGTTAAACCAAATGGACACGGCGGACACCAATCAATTAGTTTGCGAACGTTAGGATGAATGTTCGTTGGCTGAACTGAGAAAAGCTCTCGGCGTAATATACGTCACACTTCAAAGTCAACTGACACTCATGTGCCAAGAGACATCGTTGTGAATATGAACAATACGAATACACAGGAGTAAATCTTGATGTAAATGTGTAGAAAAACAATAGCCGTTTGCATCAATGAATAGCTAACGGCAGTTTCATTTATTTCCTTTGTCTTTGTTAATTTTGTAGAGAGCACGCACTGAGATCGCGATCGCGGAAAATGAACATGCAGTATTTATACAAATTGCAGTTAAACGTACACTGAATTAGTTTACAATAATTATATTTGTTGGATAATGCTAGATATATCTTTGTTAAAGACCGTAAAATTTAATTTTATTAACGTTTGTTTTTGGGTGGTTTTTGGTATTTTTTTAAAATTGAAATACTGTGATGTCAGCATTCTTCGCTTAGGTATTTGACAAGCAGACATTACAACAGGCATTTAACACGACGCTGAAATCAATAGCAACAACATGGCGCAAATTATGAAAACAAGATTTACCCCCCCCCCAAAAAAAAAAAAACAGAAGAAAAAAAAACCTGCATAAAAACAACCCCAACACCATTTGATTTGATGGATTCAACCCACTACCCCACTTCTTTTGGCTTGATTTGTGTTATAATGATGCTAAATATGTAAGCGCCTTAAACAAATCCTGGGGAAAGGCCTGTTTACAATATATATAATACCTACTACTATAAATAATTTTCATAATCCAGTGTTGTGTTTGAAAATCTTTTACTTTTTGTTTGAATGTGGCTAAAAATAATGACTTATCCCCCAACATCTTGAGATATCCACACATATCCAAAACCTAAAGAATTTTTTTTTCTTGATAGCAGTAGCCCATGTATATCTTCCTGCATAATCTAAAGAATATAACATGTTGTAAGCTTTATGAGGATATCTGAAAGATGGCATTTGCAACAATATTATCCAACATTGTACACACCTTATGAGACTGTTATGGTATATCAAATATATTCCACATTCCTCTGGTGTCATGACATTTGGTACATATTTACTTACATTTAAAAATCGTATACAAGCCATATAGTGTACTCTTTCTATACTTTCGAACTGTTCAAAACCCCCAGTTCATTAATGGATGGAAATATCTGATCAAATATGATATTATTATGACTGATCATTTAGTATTAAGTACATAAAAGTAATAATAAAATTCCATCTAGACTACTATTGACAATGCAACCATCTTGAGGCGCATAACAATGGGGTCAAATTTGAAAATTTTGATACACTTTACATGGCAATTCCAAGTTGTAAATTGTATGGGTGTGTGTGTGTAATAATGCAACATATTTTTCATGAAAAATTACATTTCATTTTTAGTTAAGTAATATCAGTTTTATAAATCTAAGCGTTTATGAGAGAACAGTATTTCACAGTTTGGAATTATTTGATTATTTGATTTAAGTCATACTCACAAACACAAGTACAGAAAGCATGGCAATTACTGCTGATGGCAACAGTAGAGTATACAGCAATCTCCAAAATGTCTGAAAGTAAATTTTAACAATGATCATTTTATTTATTTTAAATCATCTCAGCAACATGAAGAACATTCAGATCAAACCAATCCATTTCAAAGTGTTACATTAAGAAAACAGGGAACTAAAATTGGATATTTTCTTGTGATTACTGTCAAAACTCTTTGAATAAGATTATCTATCCAATCCTTTTTCTATGCCTATTATATTAAACATTTAAATGTGTCAAACAGTTCATTAATGTATCTAGCTTATTTTTTTACAATACTCTTAAACTGTATAAAATGAACTTATTGTGTACTGAAGTTGTGACAATTATACATCAATAAATTCACAAATATAAATTCTTATACTGTATACAGAACTTATAGAATTTCAAATAACACATTTTTTAACTCCTATGTTCAAGAGTCATAACTTTGAAAAATAAAAAGACAAGTGAATCGTAAGGAAAGTCAAACTTGATCTGTAACAGTGCACAATAAAGCTATACACAAATTTAAGCTCAATATTTTGAAACACTGCACACAATTTTTGTAGCTCGTCAGTTTAAGGGCCGTCACAAAACGGATAAACTGTCATGAAGGTTAACCTGTAACAGTACCTGATAAAGCTATGTACAAAAATTCAACTTAATATCTTGAGGCATTGTGAAAAAAACTTTGGAAAAATACATGTGGTACAGATGGATGGACTGACAGACAGACAAAAGGATGTATAAGCAATCTATAGTCAGTTGAACTGGTAGGGAACTAATAATCTAGTTAATCATGTAACAGGAGGAAGTCTGTAATCATAACTTGGAAACATTTTACTTACCTCTCGCTCTATGAAGTCAAATTCTTTAGCACATGTATAAAGCATTGTGTGAAAATTCTTGAAATCGGAAAATTTGCTTTTAAATATTTCACCTATATGAGCCTGAAAAATGATAAAAGAAAGATAAAAAAACATTAGTGGTATATATTATGTATTTTAAATATCATTACTGACAACAGTTTAAAAAAAATAATAATAAAGAAAAAACTTTTATTTAATTAAATGTTATAGTTACATCATCCTTTTCAGAGAGATTTGTCTAGGGCGTAGCCCGAGATCTATTACACCCATCACTCAACGGCAGCAATAATCGTGGTCTAACCAAACGATTCCTTAAGTGATGAGGTAACTAGATTGTATCACGCCTCCATTTATCATGCCTTTTAGCGGATACATTTCACCTTATTTCGTAGTCCGAATCGGACGCATCAAATGTGCAAGTTTTTGCAATTTATTGGGTCTGCCTTGGACTACTTGCTTCAATTAGCCTATATGGGGAAACATGTCGGGAATACTAATTCATCTAACATTACAGGTGCGAATAGGCCTACAAAGAGAAAGCGCTGTGTAACCCCTCCGTGAAATTTGAAAAAATTAAATGTTTAGCAGGTGAGTACAATGCATTTATGGGATTTTATTTTTTTAGTGGAGAACATAATATCTTGCTCAGCTTGATAACTAGCACAGAGATAATATATATGAGCGTATGTTGGTGAAACTTGGCCATGATTTTATATTGAAGGGCACCCACACTGACTTTGATTCATGTATATAATTTTAACTGACAAATATATATTTAACAGGTAATTGGAGGTATGGGGTTACTTTTCAAGATTTACACAGGGCCCGTGGAGTGTTTTTGAAAATGGGCCTGGGGGTGGGGCGAATGTCTGTGAATCAAAATACATGTATTTATGGGCCCAGGCATACTTCCCCGAGGAAATTTCAAATACATTTAAAGCCTTATTTATCTCTTTAACAATGTGTAATGTCTCTCATTAGCTGTATATATTTAATAATTTAATATTTAATAATTTAAGACATACACAGTGTTAGCTATGTCCCAACTTATAAAATGTTTTACATATTTAAATTAATGGCCAAGTCTGGCACTTAACAAATTTGATAAACTGCCGAACAAAATTTATTTGGTAACTTTATATGTATAACAATAAAAATTGATATTTTGTGGAAAAATAACCATGTGTTTCTGCCATTTTGTAATTCAATAGATAACCGAGTGAAATGTTTTGCTCATTCGGAGCTAGTTGTGCAAAGTTAAATGCATGTAAAATAAACTTGCAGTGATCTACTTCAGCAAATTCATGTCTTTCAAGTTGGGTGTTGAATAATGCTCAATTTGTGACACTGCACTCCCCAACTCCATTGCATACTTACATCATCAGCAGTGGAAAACAGTCTTGAGATAACGATTTTAAAACCAACAGTTCCAACAGCTAACAAAAGTCCTTGAACACTCTGAAAATAATATATTTTAAGCGTTCAAGTTCAAAGTAAACAAAAAAATATAAACACATAACTGTTCTGCATAACAGAAATAAAGAGTTATTCAATGATCTGGACATACTCTCAATACTTTACTTAAAGGGCAGGACAAATCACTTGCTAAATCCGTCTAAAATTGATCCCCGTCTATTTCTTGTTCTAGCCAGTGCACCACTATTGGTATATTAAAGGGTGTGGTATGTGCTATCTTATCTGTGGGATGGTGAATTTAAAAGATCATTGCTACTAAAAGAAAAATGTTGTGGGTTTCCTCTCTAAGACTATATGTAAAAATTACCAAATAGTTAATATCCAATAGCTGATGATTAATAAATCAATGTGCTATAGTGGTATTATTAAACAAAACAAACTGAAATTTAATTTTACTCTCAGTATGAAAGTTGGATTAAAAACCCCAGAACATTATGTATAAGTGAAATGAATTAATATTAAAAGAATTAGTGCATGATAAACACATACAAAATTAACCCCAAAAAATTGTTTTTGTCACTTAGTATCTGTACCATGAAGAGTTATTTCCCTTCTAGTCCAGTAGACCTTGATGCACTAGGAATAAGATTTAAAGTTATATTCAGTTATGTTAAAATCTTTATTGAATGATATATTTAGTAATATTTAATACACAAATGAGTCTTATTTAATGAGGAAATTAAACAGTTAAAAAATACATAGACATTTTGATTAGTTTTTTGCCAAAAATTTAAAAATATGTATTTACTTATTTTTTGTCTCTTGAATATTTTGTTATTTGTTTAAATAATTTGTATATCCAATTTTCAGGCATATAGGACACAAATTGGATATGTAATGTATGTGAGAAAAGTATAGATTTAAATGAAAACACAAGATTGTGCTAACATGCCAAGTGTGTATTCTGAAGGTTACAAGAATGGTATTAATTACTTGTGATGATAACGCCTGATTCCTGATGAATCTTTTTCTCTTTGACAGCATGGCATCATTTTTAGATTTAAAGAATATTAAATGAGCTTCCATTTTGTATCATATGTTCATGTCCCGAGTGAAATAATATTCAGTTGTCACAATCTTATATTATATCAAAATGTTTTGCTGACTTTAGAAATATCGTAAAATATAATAAAGCAAATAATATTAAACAAAGAGGTTTGTGATCTCCAAAACCCTCTAGGTGAGGAACAGGCATGTATCCTTTCTATAAGAAACTACATTCTAAGATTATAAATAACAAAAACATACCCAAATGATGATTCTAAATTTCAACTTTTCAATGAATTTTTCTAAGGAAACAATGGCCTGAAATATAACAGATGTAAGATATAAAAATTGTTTAAAGGGTTATCATGGTAAAGAACGTTTGTTATTTTCATGCTTGCATCAAGTAATGTAATTTCTTACATACTCTAAAAGTGTTTCAAGAGAATAATACAATTTCTTTTTCATTTAATTTTTGTAGCCAAAATACATTTTTATATTTTTAGTTATCATGCATTAGCGTAATATTAGGTTTAAAAAATATTAGTTACGTAGTTAACCTAAAAAAAGACCATATAGAAAGAGAGGATATAGAATAAATATGCAGTACATTTTAACAGCATTAAACCTTCTCTGTCACGAAGCACTAACAATCATCCCATTAACCCACTGTTCTGGACAGACAGCTACGCCAGCTTCAAATTTAATTTGATATAAACACAAAAGCAAATTTAAAAAGATAAATAAATAAATTATTAATAAATTAATGCTGAGTGGGGGAACCTATCAACTTACCCACAGTGTCATGATGCAAGATGCAAAGAATGAAGTTAACAACATTTCATTTCGAAACAGCAGTATATAGCTAATAACCAGTCCCATCTGAAAAGAAAAGTGATTCACATTACTGTCGCCATTGTATTTAAAGTTACATTGTCTGGTTACCATATTATAACATTATGTAGAAATATGAAATACAAGCTCAAATGCACTTTTAAAAAACTTGTGTGTGTTCGCTATGAACGGATATCATCAAAAGTATATGCTCGATTCGTAGTCAGTTCTGCCATAGCTTGGCAAAGTTCAAACAACAGTCTGTTGTCAGGACAGCGTGCTTGAACATTAATTGGATATAAGCTTGAAAATAAGTTGAAGAAGAAGAATGGGCCCAAGGCTGTGTGTAATGACTCCAGGCAATGCAGATTTCCAAGATAACCCAAAAGAACAATATATTGTAATTAAGTATTATGTAGAGTCTCCCCACCATGGATGAACACCAACTACTAAACACAGGATCATTTCGTTCCGCTAATTTGGCGATCTATTATTCTGTAATTATCACCTTACTCCTCAATAGCCAAGACCACCCAAGACAAGCGCGTTTCACTTGAATGACATGACTGACAATACATTCACCTTTAAAATGCTATCGGCACCAAGAGTTTGATCAATCCACACGCGTCAAGTTTTAGAGGTGCATACTCTGTTAAATCTTTATGGTGGAACCAAAGAATTAGGTCAAGAGATCAAGTTTATTGAATTTTTGAAGTTTGAGTTTTTGAAGGTTGTTATTACCAATTTGTATAGCAACTCGGCCAGGACCATCATTTCAGATCGAGAGATCAAAATGTTTGAGAGATCAAAGGTGGAGTGATCGAAGTTTGACTGTATCCTCTTTTACAGTGCCTGCCTGATGAGCGGTTTGTCTAGGATTGATCCCCGTCAGCTAACGACTGGGGTTTTTTCTCGACATAACCGTATGTCCAATGCCGATATAACCGTAATTATAATGTGTTGAGTGCGTCATTCAAAAAAAGAAAGAAAAAAAAAGTATCCTCTTTATGATTCACTGAACAATAAAACATAAAAAAATATGAAAGAGGAACCAGCAAACATCTGCAAACTGTATATTTTTCAAATTAAATTTTTCATTAAGCATATAAATATACTTACGGTTTGCCCCAAAAGAATAACTTTGAACTTCTGGGCATCGATGTACTGCAAGACATATGTGCCGAACACGGCCACTGACTGGGTGAGCAAAGCAAACTGAGCAAACTGTAATATTAAAAAAGGTACAAATTTGGGAGTCTGTTACATTTACGATACAAACAACTGGGATCCCAACTAATGCTTACATCAGTATCGACATGAAATAAGATTCCTGTTAAGCAACAAGCATTATGTAGGCCAGTGGTTCCATGATTAAGTCCGTAACCTTAAGGCTGGTATGTAGTGGGTTCACAACTCAGTTCCATCTCCCATCCAGAGAGAGTTATAATGGCTGAATGGAAAGTTAAAGTCTGTCTGGTTTAACAACACCACTAGAGCACATTGATTTATTAATCATCGACTGTTGGATGTCAAACATTTAGTAATTTTGACATATAGTCTTAGCGAGGAAACTGGCTACATTTTCCCATTAGTCGCAAGACATTTTTTTTCTATGCACCATTCCACAGACAGGGGAGTACATACCATGGCCTTTGATATAGCAGTCGTAGTGCACTGGCTGGAACGAGAAATAGACTGGTGAGCCCACTGTCAAGGATTGACCGACTGGACATCAACTGAGCACTTTACCACTGGGCTCTGTTCCACCCCCACCCTCTGATTAAGTCAGTAAGTTTAAGGTTGGTAGGTAGTGAGTTCACACCTCAGTACCGTCTTCCCTCCAGAATGAGTTGTAACAGCTCAATGGAAGGCATAAGACTGCTATACTGTCTTTTCTCTACAACTACTAACAGACTGATAAATTCTATCCAGGACAGGCATCCCAGACAGCTGAGGTGTGTGCCCAGGACAACATGCTTCCACCTTAAAAGGCCGGAAACCAAAGTAAAATAACTGTTACCATTACTTTACAGGGGTTCTAGAATATTTTTAAAATTCACTTGCCACTGGGCCAATGGATTTGAAAATTTACTGGCCATGGTGAAAAATTCACTTGCCCAATTTTAACTGTTGAGGAAACAAAAAAAACAGTAAATTAAAATAATAAACTTTTTAATGTCCATTTTTGATACTGAGATCATGTTTAATCAGTTTGTCAATTTACACAACAGATAGGCTCATTGGGCATTCTTTATGGTTTGTTTAGAAAAATATGCAAATAATTATAACAATTAAGAGCATTATTTATTTACTTACGAATGGGAACTTACCCCGCACCCACCCAACCTCTCAAAAAACAAAATGAGAAAAGAAACAATTAAGAACCTTTATTAACATAAAGTGTACATGTATTGCAATTTAAGGCTCCCTCCCATCTTCCAAAATACACACCATATTAGTAATGTTTCAATTTGGGTACTTAGTTAAATTTATCTATTTCATGATACTATGTTCCTATTTAAAAAACTTTTTTGCAATTTATGTCATATTTTATAAATTAAATTAATAATTTACACATTTAAAGTATTTGTAAATAGTGACATGCAACCTTTAAAACTAATAAAAGACTGGTTACGGTTTTGCATATTATTAATATTAGAGTAACAAATCTTTGGATTCCAGTGTACAAAACAAAATGGCAGCAAAACAATGAACTTTTGTTTTTCTAATGTTTACACTTTATAACTTTAGAAATGTTATATTAGTAGGTATATTGATATCATGGATTGGTCACAGATTACTGGTGACCAACTATTTGAAAGAAGTGACTTGTAGATGTTTGTTTTGTTTTTGTATGATCATAGGACGTAGCGTTGCAGATTTTTTAAATTAAACCATTTGCCATCGGGATTGCACAAAGTAACTTTTACTGGCCCGAATCCAAAAAACACTGGCCTCAGGCATCAGGCCACCGTATTCTAGAAGGCCTGTACTTTATTTACATGCCTATATTTAAAAGAGGTTAAGGCACGTCCATCCCACGTCTAGTCTCTGGCAAGGCCAGTGGCTGAGCATCTGACAGAAGGTATTTAAATAATAGAGACAATTTTGACTTTATACTAAAATGGAATGGTTGTAAAATCAAATAACTGTGCTTAAGACTAATTTCCCCTTTAGTTAACCTACTGAGTTGCTTCCCTTGGAATGTGTTTCCCAACACCACAGCTCACTGTTTAAATGTGCTCTACTAGTACAGAGTACTAGATTCCAGTCATCTGGTTTTAAAAACAGAAATCTGCTGCCACAACAGAGACAATTCTTTTCAGTTAGCAGCTTCTATATTTAAAAAAATTCATAAACAGCAGTACGTATCACTGTTTTCATACATCAAATTTCTGGACACTTTAACCAATGAGCTGAATTTTAATGCTTGAACTACAATATGCCTAAAATGTATAGGATTTAAAATTAAAACACAAAATGATTTACGGTATGTTTATTTATTTATTTATTAAAGTAAAATTAAGTTTATATAACTATTTTGTGTTTGAATGTAAAGACCTACCTGCCAAGGCAACATGAAACAAACAGTAGCTGAAGATATAAGTAAGCTGTGTCGAAAACCTGGATCTTTGATCCTGCAAATCAATATATTAAGAAAATAATCGGGGTTTCTTCAATGTTTGCAGGAGGTATAAATGTGTACACATTTGATATAAATATCCCAGATAACGGTAGAGTAGGATATGCCATAGCAATAGAACATAGAACCTGGCACCCATTAC
>JAECMU010135153.1:0-12332 GCA_016106625.1 Dracogyra subfuscus
GGACTTGGACTTGGACCCATGCTGCAATCTTTAGTGTAATATATTTTCTCTTTGTATCCCACACCAAACGTAAGATCTATGAACCTACAGTTGGTGTTACTAAGAATTTAAATGACTTTAATAAGCTTGTTTTCTAAAAAATTTAATAATAATTTAAAAAAAAACAAAAAACAAAAAAAACCAAAAAAAAACCCGCTTCAAACATTATTAGTTGCTGTTAACTCATCTTGAATGTATAACAATATTGTATTATGTTTGCTTTTCTTATTATTATCAATAAAATAAAATTTAATGTTAACAAGCCATGTCATTACGCACAACAACCTGAACTTGATTTGGATTGTTCCCAGAGGTTAAGATTATTACTACGGAGCGGTTGTATATTAAGCTGGCCTTCTAACTCCACCCATCGTTGCACAACGGCCTTGAACGCCCGGTCAACATTTAGAGAATCTTTGGCGCTTGTTTCAAAATACGGCATGTTTCCATTTGCCGCACACCAGCTTTTGACATCATCCTCGTAGACGACGCGTTTCTCAACGTCAATTTTATTTCCGATGAGAACAAAAGGAAATATGCTTCCTTCCTGTATATCGACATAATACAAAAATTCTTTTTTCCACATGGGAAGACTTTTAAAACTGTGAAGATTGTTCACTGCGTAGGTTAGGACACAACAATCTGATCCACGGTAGAACGGCGTCCTCAAGCTTTTGAATCTCTCATGGCCTGCCGTGTCCCAAATCTGCATTGTGTAGTGGTCTTCGGAAATCACTATATCTTTGTTCAGAAACTCCACTCCTACTGTATAAGCCAACCGCGCAGAGAATGTGTTGTGAACGAATCGATTTATTAGAGAGCTTTTGCCGACTGCTGAATCGCCCAAAAGAACAACTTTGAGCAATTTGGACTTCATCATACGATTTTAACCTGTAAACAAAAATTAAAATAAATACCAACCAATTAATTTTAATGTTAATTTCAACTATCATTCACTGTCTAAAACGTTTTCAAATTGGCTTAAGGTGGCAAGCGTTAGCCGAAGAGGAACGTACAGGGTATATTTCATACCTGCAGAGTGAAAGAAAGAAATGGTTTATTTAACGACGCACTCAACACATTTTATTTACGGTTATATGGCGTCAGGCATATGGTTAAGGACCACACAGATTTGAGAGGAAATCCGCTGTCGCCACTTCATGGGCTACTCTTTCCGATTAGCAGCAAGGGATCTTTTATTTGCGCTTCCGACAGGCAGAATAGCACAAACGATGGCCTTTGTTGAACCAGTTATGGATCACTGGTCGGTGCAAGTGGTTTACACCTAACCACTGAGCCTTGTGGAGCACTCGCTCAGGGTTTGGAGTCGGTATTTGAATTTAAAATCCCATGCCTCGACTGGGATTTGAACCCAGTACCTACCATCCTGTTGACCGATGGCCTAACCACGACGCGACCGAGGCCGGTTACCTGCAGAGTGATGCACGATCGGTCTAGGATCTATCCCTGTCGGTGGCCGTTTAAGCTATTTCTCGTTCCAGTCAGTTGACCACAACTGATGGTACAACACAGGCTGTGGTGTGTACTATCCTCTTTGTGGTATATAAAAGATCCCTTGCTGCTAATTGAAAACAGTAGCCTCTCATTATCTGTGTAGTACTTAACTATATGTTTGATGTCAGATATGACCGCAGACAAAACGTGTTAAAATTAATATTTTCTCTCTTCTTCTTTTTTTTTTTTTTTTAATTGCATGTCACTTTAAAATATGAAAAAACAAACAAAAACAAAAAAAACAAAAACAAAACCTACATCCTATACTCGTGACAGTGATTAGCTGAGTTAAAAATAGTTTCATAGCCATCGTTCATTTTCCTAGATGAAATAACATTTGACATCACTGAATAAACATTTTTGTTTTACAGATCGATAGAACATAAAACAAAAACCGCTATATGAGTATTAAAGGAACATTCCTGAGTTTGCTCCATTGTAAGATGTTTCCGACTAATAAAATATTTCTACGAGTAAATTTACATATTAAATATGTTTTCTTGTTTAAAATATCAGCGTCTGTATATTCAATGCGTTTCTGATCGTCTTAATATTTCCAAGAAGTCCAAACTGGATTTTGTCTTCAAATAATTTCGTACGTATCAAAAAAACTATATTTTAGGAAATAAAATAAAATTTAACCTAGTACAAATATTAGAACGATCAGAAACACGTTTAGTATACAGTCACTAATAGTTTATGCAGAACAAAAATTATTGGATGTAATTACAATCATTAAAAAGTATATGTCAGTCGATAACATCTGAAATATAATTATTGCAGCAAACTCAGGAATGTCCCTTTAAGCATTTGGAACTAAAAATACATAAATAGTTAAATGAATGAGTGTCGATTGAGATCCCCTCGCCAACACGCCTAGACTCGCCATTATACAACTGTTTGCTTAAAGGGACATTCCCGAGTTTGCTGCATTGTAAGATATTTCCGACTAATAAAATATTTCTACGATTAAACTTACATATTAAATATATTTTCTTGTTTAGAATATCAATGTCTGTATATTTAATGTGTTTCTGGTCGTCTTAATATTTGTAAGAAGCCTAAATTGGATTTCGTCTTCAAATATATTAAAAGAAATAAAATGAAAATAAACTTAGTATAAATATTAGATACATCAGAAACACGTTTGATATACAGCCATTAATATTCTAAATAAAAAAAGTATATTTAATATGTAAGTTTGATCGTAGAAATATTTTTTTAGTCATAACATCTTAAAACATTGCAGCAAACTCAGGAATGTCACTTTAAATTATCATTTTTGACAAATCCAGTGTGTTTCTAGTCGTCCTGGTGTTTATAAAATCTCAAAATACATTTGTATACCAAAATAGAAAATGTACCCACCTCTGACGCAGAAGTCAGCGGTTTTAATCGGAATGAGGAAGTTACACACGTACAACCAACAGACGATGATCTACATTAAGTGTAATGTCCAATCCTATATACACAGTTATCAGTGGTTATCACGGAGATAAATATGTAGGTCTATGAAAGTTGAAAAATTACATTTGCTTAGCGGCACCACTAGAGCACATTGATTTATTAATCATCGACTGTTGGATGCCAAACAATTGGTAATTTTGACAGTCTTAGAGAGGAAACCCGCTATTATTTTCCATTAGATGACCCCGTTACCCTCGGATATGTTAGATAGGATTAATAGTGATGGATTCCCTTTCTTTATGGACAGATCTGCCTACAATAGAACGAAAGAAATGTTTTATTTTACGATGCACTCAACACATTTTATTTACGGTTATATGACATCAGACATATGGTTAAGAACCACACATATATTGAGAGAGGAAACTCGCTGTCGCTACTTCATGGGTTACTCATTTCGATTAGCAGCAAGGGATCTTTTATACGCACCATCTCACATACAAGATAGTACATACCACGACCTTTGATATACCAATCGTGATGCACTGGCTGGAACGATAAATAGCCCGATGAGCCAATCGATCCCAGACTGACCGCGCATCGAGCGAGCACTTTACCACTGGGCTACGTCCGGTCCCCACAATAGAACGATTGACCATACTGATGTCTTAAAGGGACATTCCCGAGTTTGCTACATTGTAAGATGTTTTCGACTAATAAAATATTTTTACGATTAAACTTACATATTAAATATATTTTCTTGGTTAGAATATCAGTGTCTGTATATTCAGTGTGTTTCTGGTCGTCTTGATACATGTAAGAAGCCCAAATTGGATTTTGTCTTCAAATAATGTTGTACGTTAAAATATATATATATTGTTTTTCGTATGTACAACATTAATAGAAGGTAAAACTTGGTTTAACTGCTACAAGCATTAGGGCAATAAACATCTTGTTTATACAGATACTGATATACTAAACAGCGAAGTAATCATACAAAAAATAAAAGCAGATTGATAAAGACATTGTATTTTTGGTATTTAAGTCTGCTTTGGATTTCCCTCATGTCAAGGTTGGTGTATCGTAGACTGGTTTTAATTTTATTTCATCTAGTACCAGTGTGTCAAGTAGTCTTGTGCTTGAAACATGTATGGGGTACCTGTGAACAAAATACTCGAATTATGTGCAGAAATAGAGGATTCATAGACGCTACCCGTTATCTCAGAACCGAGCAGCTTGACCTCCAATTTTCTCTGGTTCACTTGAAGTGTGAGGGGTGGTAGTATTTATATCCGTGGCGTTTATGTTGATTGATACGCTGCAGGTAGGAGGTTTAGCCACATATGTTACTATTGTCGTCTATGGGATTTGATTTGGTGGTATACACCCTATAGCACATACTAAGTATTAAGAGTATAATAAAAATATATTATGTTTTTGTCATTTTATTTAATTAAATTATACTGGTTGATTAATTAATTAGGTCACAATGACCTTGATAATAGTCTCTGTACATGGCTCTGAATGGAGTTTGAACCAAAGTTAGCACTGAGGAAAAGCTGGTTGGGCCTAAAATTCATACTATAAAGATTTCAATAATTTCTTTTTACATGGTATTTGACTTGCCATATACAAGTGCTCTTAAATATGGTATTATATATAGGCAACCTGAACGAAAAAATTTAATAGCAATTTATTTTTACATTAATAATAGCATGTGTCAATAGTGGGTTAATGTCTTTAGTTTTCATTAACCTAGTTAATTTTTCATGTATGAAATTCTAAAAACTCAAATTTGTAAAGAACTTAATTTTTATTGTCATTTTGAGATATTTATAGGGTGCTAAGGTATATTTTAGACAAATTTTTAATTTTATGCAAAATGTAAATTAAATTTGAGTAAAAACGTTACCAAAACATAATTAAATTTGTTGTCACTATACATAACAATAAGGTGGTTAAAAATACATTTAGATCTCCAGATCAATTTGTTTTCTTAATAATCACTTAGTTAGCTCTCATGAAGTGCATTTTGAGTTTATACTAGATTCAGAACCAATTGTTTTCAGATTTGATTATCTGCTTGGATTAAGATGATAATTTATCTTATTGTTAAAGCTGTATTACCTAAAGTTACTAGCTTAATAAAATGCTGGATTACAGATTGTAGGAATACATCCAATATACATTTTGTATTCATCTGGATTAGAAAATAATGCAAGAAAATAAACGTTCAGATAATTTTGTCATTTAAAAATAGCTTTTTTCAGTAATTAATCAAAATTAAATGTGTGAAAGATGCATGATAATTCCAGATATCACAACTATTAAAACCTCCAACTACAGTAGGCTATAAATAAAATATAGTCAGGAATATTGGTGGCTGGCAATGGTTTTTATGATTTATTATGAAAATCAGCATGACCGATTGATTTGAAATTCCCACATCTGGTAAATTGAAGACACCCACACCCAGCATACAGGATTTCCTCCCAACACTAATGTTCAGGAAATTAAGTCATTACTTCATACAGGTACAGCCATGTTGGTGTTTCCTTCCTCAGACAGTGCATTATTATAATTCTGCCTGTTAAAGTCTTCATAATCTAGGGGTCAATTAAGTGCATGTGTTTTAATGGAATTCCTTAAAGGGTGAAGGAACTCTGACTATCTTTGTTGTCTCTACATATATACCTGAGTAGACACACCCAACTGAAAGTAAATATCTTCAGGAGTTGTATTTTAAAACATTTTGTTGTTTAATATGACATATTGCATTTGTACAAAATTGTGTGCAATATCTATGCCTTTTGAGGTGTACATTATATTAGGTTGCACTGTAGAAACAACAGTTTCGATGAGGTTGTCAGTTTATGTCAGAATACACCAGACCCTGGTTGTCATAAAGATACATAGCTGTCCACTTTTTGAAACATATATCTTATCAGTATAGGTAGTACTAAACCAAATAACTTCCGGCTGGGTCAAAGTTCGAGGTGCAGGACACTTTTGATAGAGAAGCGAACACCACAATTCATGTGATTGGTTATAAATGTGAGTGTGTTGGTTGTAAAAAATAATAGTTTCATCTGAGTAAAAAAAAAAATCCAATTTTATTTCATCTAGTACCAATGTGTCAAGTAACCTTGTGCTTGAAACATGTATGGAGTACCTATAAAAAAAAGTACTCGAATTATGTACGGAAATAGGGTAGTCATAGACGCTACGCGTTATCTCAGAACCGAGCAGCTTGACCCCAAATGTTCTCTGGTTCACTTTAAATGTGAGGGGTGGTAGTATTTATATCCGTGGCGTTTATGTTGATTAATACGCTACAGGTAGGAGTTTTAGCCACATGTATTACTATTATCTTCTATGGGATTTGATTTGGTGGTATACACCCTGTATCGTGCTTGTATCGGTCATACATACTTGATCCATTCATTTATCTTGAAGAAAGATCCTCTACTTCAGTGTGAATACCGTCAGTGTACACTTACGGTTAGTCACATTTTGGTGGACTGTAATCATATATTTGGTATTTGGGATAGAATCGTTTCGATTCCACCCTCAACGTATCTTGAAGGTTTTTGTTTTACGAGATACTGATTTTAACTAATATACTTACTCGTGATACGTGTATATTTGCACAGATCTTTATACTGTGTTTTTAAAGGGACAATTCTGATTTTGTTGTATTGTAAGATGTTTTTGACTAATAAAACATTTCTACGATTAAACTTGCATATTAAATATATTTTGTTGTTTACAATATCAGTGTCTGTATATTCAATGTGTTTCTGGTCGTCTTAATATTTGTAAGAACCCCAGACTGGATTTTGTCTTGAAATAACGTACGTACGATATTTATATTTATATTTTAGGAAATAAAATGAAATTTAATCTAGTACAAATATTAGAACGACCAAAACCACGTTTCATATACAGCCGCTAATATTTTATGCAGAAACATGTTTGATATGTATTTACAGTCGTTAAAATGTCTCAGTCCATAAGATCTTAAAAACTGCAGCAAACTCAGGATTGTCCCTTTAACGTAATTTTAGAATTTATTTGTATTGGTGTTGATCATCAATTCATTTACCATTGTATGACATCCAGTAACTATATATATATATATATAACGTGTGCTTGACCAATGGGACTTGACCACTGTCCATACACAGTTCATGTACGCAATTACAAATGAACAACTCGTGTAAACGTTTAACAAGATGCTTATCTGCACTATTTAATTATCAAATTTGTCAGATGATAATTCAGATATGTAAAGAACACCCGATGCTACATTTTTCAAAAATGTAATAAAAGTTCAACAATTTCAAAACACGTCTCCAAATAAAATAAATGTCTGGACTCTGGTCCTCGAGTATCAACATTTAAAAAAAATAAAAACATCCCGCAGTACCGGTATGCGTCGTTTTTTGCTAGACAAAACTTGCAATAACGTAAAACCGCATTTCGAGCCAAACCTTTTCTGAGCAATCCATACATTAAAAAAAAAAAAAAAACTTTAGTCAAGTCAGAGACAGACTTTCATCTCAGCCTTTGTTAAGACGGTTTCATAGTATTTGATCAAAACTCCAAGAGAAGACAGACTGTTCAATTTTCAATTTCAATTTTGAAAAATTCAAAATGTCCAAAATACATATCTGAGAATACCTACATGTATACTAAGTTTTAGAACTATCCAAGCAAAACTCTAGGTGAAGATAAACTTTAAAATGTTGAATAATAATTTTCTATTTAAATTTTAATTAAAACAAATCACTAAATATCTCTACAAGTTTGTGAAGACTGCCCCAGAGAGTCATAGTATAAATTTTTTGAACTACCCGATCAATATTCTAGAAGACTCTAGACTCTTTAACATTTTCAATGTTAAATTTCTATTTAAATATAATATATGCTTAAAAATGGCTATTACTTTGTGAAGATTGCCCTTGAGAATAGTTATACTAAGTTTTAAAACTATCCAATCAAAACTCCATTAGAGACTTTAAATTGTCAATGTTAAATGTCTATTAAAATATATTAGTTTTACTGTATCAAGTTTCAGGAATATTTTATCAAAACTCTTGGAGATAACTTTCAAATTTTCAATTTAAAACCCTCCAAACATTTAATAAATATTTGAAAATTCATAATGTCTCTGAATTAGTTTGTGGAGGGTGTCCTAGAGGATTGTTGTACAAAGTCTTAGAACAATTGAATCCAAACCAGCAATAGGAAAGCTCCACTGACAAACGTCAGTACATTTGCACAGCATGCAGCAGAACACAGCCTAGTGGTAAAATGATCAGCTTAACAGGTTACAGGATTGCAATCCTCCTCTGGCCTCATCCTCCCTCCCCCCTCCCCACCACAACCAGTACCCAATGACTTCCACATCAAGTGGTCAAATGTCATTGTATGTATGGTCCGGGTAAAGTGCATATAAAATATCGTTCTGCTTTATTCGTAGGAATTGCCTATGTGGCAACAGTGGATTTGCCATTTCTTTCTGGATGAAAAGTAAAAAAACACCAAATCTTCATACACCAAATGTCAAACAAATACCCTTTCTTTTTCTATGGTTATAAAACTATAAAAATCCAGACTGAAAACTAAAAGTGACTGTCCCAAGTTTGCACCTATTGCAAGATATTTCTGACTAATGCTAGACTCAGACTAACAACTGCCAGCAAACTGTTGGCCAACTTTCTTCTGTCACAGCTTCTACGACTGTCCAGTTGCTAATCTGAGCGTTCTTACAACACAATTCTAATCGTATATAACCCATTAGTTGTAAATCTGAGCGCACCCATTGTTAAATCGGGGAAACGACAATGCAACTATCAAGTGGACAATTTTTCTGCTGGCAGTTATTTATAAATTTTATTTTGAATTTTGGTGTCTGTATAACCAATGTGTTTGCAGTTATGTAGTAATGTTAATAGCAGTCTTTTCATTTTACTTTGTAATATGTATTTTTTCAATTGAAGAGGATCTGTTAATCATATACATGATACAATGGCAGCCAACATGGGATAGTCCCTTTACAGGATGTACACGACCAAATCAAATCCCAAAGACAATAGTAATGTGACTAAAACTCCTACCTGCAGCATGTCAATCAACATAAATGCCACGGATATAAATACAACCACCCCTTACCCTTAAAGTGAAACAGACAAAATTGGGGGTCAAGCTGCTCATTTCTGAGATAACAGTTGTGTCTACATCCAACACACTCACATTTATAACCAATCACAGGACTTGTGGTGTTCACTTCTCTATCAAAAGTTGGGTGCACCTCTAACTGGACCAGCTGGAAGTTATTTGATTTAGTACTACCAACACTACAGTCTGTTTACAAAGACTTTATTCTGAGTCAGGCGAGGGGAAAACCCAAATTCAAACAGGAATTCATTAATGATTAAATTAATGAATATTTCATTTCTCACTTATAGTCCTTCCCACAGGGAACACCCTTTTTCATGCTATGAAATTTACTATAAGTTATTTATTTCTGAGCCAACTGATTTCTAAACTGCACACAAAAATATTATACTGTTATTTTTCTTCTGATGTCAAATCAAACTGAAATGACTCACAAATGTCATTTTTGTAGGAAGACGGGATGGACTATATAATACTAACAAAGATGTAATGATTTTCAAAATCCCAGCTTTGAGACCAAAGGGATTTTGCTTTTATTTCTTCCTTCAAGTTTATTTCATGTAACGTAGTACCTGTACAACAATAACAAAATATCCATCCATCGAAATCTGGAAAATCAAAGCATGACTTAAAGATAATTGTGATAACATCATGTCATTACACATAACCATGTGAAATGAAGTGAAAGCAACAAATAATGAATGTATACAAGCTTGAATCAATCGTCAAAAGTGATTTATTCCATACATCCAAAGAAAATCATATACTTTCAGTGACATCACAAAAATACACAGGGATCTGTATATATGTTGCTCTCAATACGAAAAATATGAAGAAAACATAACTCCTCCAAACAACTTATAGTTGCTGATAACATATATCTTAAATCTTTAACAATGTTGTATAATGTTTTCTTCTTCTTCTTTTTTCTTCTTATTTTTTCATGGTAAATAAAATAAAATTACTAAGCAGCCAGGCCATCACGCACAACAGCCTGAACTTGTTTTGGATTTTTTCCGGAGGTTAACAGTATTACCATGTGACGGCCGTATATCAATTTGATCTTCCAACTCGAGCAATCGTTGCACAGCGGCCTTGAATGCTTTATCAACATTTACAGACTCTTTGGCACTTGTTTCGAAATACGGCATGTTTCCGTTTGCCGCACACCAGCTTTTGGCATCTTCCTCAGAGACAAGGCGTTTGTCAACGTCAACTTTGTTGCCGATGAGAACAAATGGAAATGTGCCTCCTTCCTGTATATCGGCATAATACAAAAATTCTTTTTTCCACATGGAAAGATTTTTAAAACTCTGTAGATCGTCTACTGCGTACGTTAAGAGGCAGCAGTCTGCTCCACGGTAGAACGGTGTCCTCAAGCTTTTGAATCTCTCCTGGCCTGCCGTATCCCAAATCTGCATTGTGTAGTGGTCTTCGGAAATCACTATGTCTTTGTTCAGAAACTCCACTCCTATCGTGTGAAATGATTGAGCATCAAATTTGTTGCTGACGAATCGATTCATCAGAGAACTTTTGCCAACTCCTCCATCACCAAGAAGAACAACTTTGAGCAATTTTGACTTCCCCGCCATACTGCCTCTAATCTGTAAAAAAAAATAATAATAAACAAAATTAAAATCCCAATCAGTATAAGTCAAATTACTAGCACAGTGGTAAAAAAAGAACAAGTAGTCATATTTAGTAACATAACTGAGGTCCAATTCACTAACCTCAAAGATCAGTTAAAAAGACTTGCAAGTACAAACATTTAAAGGGACATACTCTAGTTTTTAAACACTAAGACATAGTTTTGACTATTAGAGGCGTTTGTTGATAAACTGAAATCAAAATTTATTGTTTAGAGTATCCATTTCCGTACATTCGAAGTGTTTTTGGTCATCCTGATGTTTTTTAATATCACAAAATGCATTTCTCATATTTTTAAAAAGGCACATGCCTCTGAGAAGTAACAGTTATGTAGTTGAGTTTTATTCTATTTTAGAGGGTATTTCACCATTTCAAAGTCCAAGACTCATGTTTCACTCAATTGTAACTTTATCAGGTTTGTAAATTAAACTAAACTTAACGTTAATTTTCATGAACTGAAACTAGGGTATGTCCCTTTAACATGTATAAGAAATGTTGTTTAAAAGAGCTTAAGGGAGCCCTGTGAACTAGGCCCCAATATCACTATTCTAGACAAGATACATGTAGCATCAATACCGTATCCCAATGTTGATTGTGGCCGGAACAATCGGTTTGAATTCACTGTCACACCAACAAAGGTTATTGAGTGATAGAGTGCCAATATAAACAACATTAGTGACGAGCCACCAGTAAGCCAAAGTTGGCTGTAACTGGCCAGGATAATGGTGAGCAGACCGACGATGAACTCACTGATGGTCTACAACTTGCCTAATGGCACAGCTAGCATGCTATCCAAGCATTAGCGCACACCCAAGTGTATTGTTTAATCAGCGGTTATTACGCCCATGGCTTACACATGAACACAGTCAAGAAACCTATACAACTACCTAGCTACTCTCATTTAAATGATCAATGGAGGATACACGTTTCATGCTAACTCTTGTTCTGTTTGCACGTCAGTTATGTAACTCTAAAATCATGCAAACTGTCTACACTGAGTATAAATTGTTACGTTCAAATATGAAAATTTTCAAACAGTTCTAGACAATTTTTCGGACACTTGATGTTGGCACTTCTGTTGTTTTAAATAGAAAAATACTAGTTACATGTATCTGACTGAACAAGAGTCCCACTTAGTCACATGATATGCACTTGGTAACCTAGTTACTGTATGTAATGCATGTCCACCCCAAGTTGTACTTGCATGCAAGGTTCGATCATTCTATATGAATTGATCGGGTAGATGTGGCCTAAACAAAGATTTCTGTTAATGTACAGAAATGTGTAAAAAAGTATGTCACAGTGACCTACTTACTAGTTATGGTGCATGATACACCACCAACCATGTTGTACTTGCATTCAAGGTTTCAAGATCCTACACATGAAATGATAAGGAAGATATGGCTTGAAGAAGGATTTCCTTTGATGTGCAATAAAGTGTGTAAAGTAGATCGCCATGACCTACATGTAGTTATGGTATGCGACACATCACCATCCCAAGTTATACTTACATTTGCCAAGTTTGATGATCCTATATGAAT
>JAECMU010135156.1:0-13233 GCA_016106625.1 Dracogyra subfuscus
AGATTACTGTTTACTAACCATTTGTTAGTAAAATATTGCATGTGATTGCAAATCGAAAGAAAATAACTTGTACTTTGTAGCCATTTCGTTTTCGTATTTTGCAAGGGGTGTCTATTTTGTTTTTTGTTTTTTTGTTTGACCACTTGCCATCGGGATCTCACAAACTAACTTATTACTGGCCCGAATCCAAAAACCACTGGCCTCGGGCATCGGGCCACTGTATTCTAGAAGGCCTGGAGAGGGGAAATCTGCTGTTGCCAATTCATGGGCTACTCATTTCAATTAGCAGCAAAGGTAGTACATGACAGGGTTTAAGCTGTCAATCGATCTAACCATTCAGTCAACAATGAGTAAGTGTAATTCTGGACCTAGCTTTTTGGTTAAAGCGTTCAGCGATTTTGATGCAACAAGCTTCTACTATATATAAATACCAACTTTAGTGCATCAGTCTGTGAATACTTTTTATTACGGCTGTACTTACCTTGAGAGCCGTGTCTCTGCCACGAAGACTTGCCACACCAGTGTCTAAAGTCTTATCATTCAAAATTACAGTGTATGGGATTCCCAAGGCATCATTCCTAGAAACAATAACATATAAACCATGAGTCCACTGAATGAAGTTAGCGAGTAATACAAAATCATGCATACAACTAATGTACAATGTAAAAAGAGAAAAGAGAGAGGATAATACATATCACAGCCTATGATGTACCAGTCATGGGACAAGAGCTCAGGTGGTTGAGTGCTCGACTGAGGTACTTTGCTCATGTTGATTCATTAATCATCAGTTACTGGATTTTGGTGAGAAAAAAACTAATTACATACTCAGTACATTTTTCCATTAGCAGCAAGAAACCTTTTATAGAAACCTTTCCTACCAATAGAACACATACCAAGGCCATTGATATACCAGTTGTGGAGGACTGGTTTGGATGAGGAAAACAACAATTGGAGCATGGGTCAGCTAAGGTGGTTTGATCCTATGATCCACAGGAGGGTGGTCTACTGACTGCTGCATCCTCCCGTAATCCCACCACCACCACCACCACCACCACCAACATTATTTAATCTAAATCCATGAAACATCTGTACAAGAGAAGAAACATGCTATCACCACAGAGACTCCTCTGCTGCATCCTCCCGTACAGAGACTCCTCTGTGATCAACAGCCTTTTGTACAAATATTCCAGATAACATATCATTGCTTTTGGTACAATACTACTTGGGAGACCTTGTAAGATATTTGTAGTACAATATTATTAGCATGTTGATCATTTTATTTTATTTCATTTATATTTATTTTTGTGTTTATATCCAGTTATGGTTCAAGAACACTGGGCTTTCTATCCAGGACACTGGCTGATGGTTAAATGTTAGCGGTTAGTTAGAGAAAATTTCACAGAGTGGCCTTACACCTACATAACCACAGAGTTCTTAAACCTGCTCTGGATGGAAGCCTGTTTCAGGATATGAACCCGGTACCTATCAGCTGTATAAATGTCTGATGGCTTGAAGGTACATTGTCACAGATCACTGACCTTTTTGACAAAGTATTACCTGAACAAAAATAATTTGATTTGTCCCAAAATGTACTTCATAACCACCATACTTGATGATATTTTGTAAACATAATTGAATTATGGCAATGATCCAACACATTTTCAGTTAAGGTGATGTGATAGCTAGATTTGGTTTCCAATAATGAATGTAATTTTTATTTATTATCCATTTTTAGAGAAATAAGATCCTTAAATCCGTGACAGTATGCCTTTAACCACAGAGGCCAATCAGAATTAATTTTTTTAATCTGCACCCATATTCAAAATGTCCGCTAGTAGGGACACAAAATATACCACTTTAAATTACATCTGGTGATTTAGAAAACAACATCTTAAACACTGCATGTTATTTCACTAAAGTTCATAATGCACTGTATTGCCAAATGCAAATTAATATTGAATTTGTCAAAAATATTTCAGTATCAAAATGCCAAAAAACTAATTTTGTAAACTTAATTTTGTCATCATTTATTTTGGTTAATTGAAGCATGAATTTGGCTACAGATTTCTGGTTTCAAATTAGCGAAATTGCTTATAATGTTTTAAGTCCAGCTTAAACCCTGCATAATGTAATGTTTGACCTCACCGTACAAACTGCAGCTCCAGGGTTGTGTTAGTGTCCGAAGTATCAAGTATCATCATCGCGGAGTCTCGCAGTTCATCACACCACTTGCTGCCTACCAGCCTCAGTTCACGAGATCTCGTACCAGTTGTTGCAACAGCAACCTTGTATGGGGCCAAGTGGCGATGAAGATGTAAAACCTGCAAATACAGAGAGAATAACTAGTTAATGATGTACATGTACAATATCAGCTTTATCTTGAACAGGCTAAAGTTGATTTCCTACGTCATTAACCTTCTTTTTTTCTTTTTTTTACCTGCAGTCCATAAAAATTATCGGGAACAGCTATTATTTCTGTTGTTTGAGTCATATTGAATGATGATCTAGAGGCTCAACGGGTGATTTCAGTAATGTACAGTGAAACTTCTCTAAACCGGAAACCCTAATAACCAGGTAAAAAGTCTGGTTTTAAGAGGTATCTGGTTTAGAGAGGTTCTCTTCTGTACAGAGGTTTAAAAAGGGATCGTGAAAAAACGTCCAGTTTTGAGGGAATTCTGGTTTACAGAGGGTGCTGTTTTGAGAGGTTTGCCTGTAGTATGCATGTGAAGTCACATGCATAATGTCAAAAGTCGTAATCTGCTGGTATACATTTACGTTTATGACTTTGTTTTAATGGATCGTTATAATTGGCCAATAGAAAACAGTGATAGCAGGATTAAATGGGATAACTCTGAAGTTTGTTTTTTGTTTGACAACACCACTAGAGCACATTTAATCGTTTGGTAATTGTGACGTGGTCTTCAGAAGATGAAAACCTGCTACAAATTTCCATTAGTAGCAATGGATGATATGTAATATCCCACAGACAGAACAGCATATGCCTTTGATGTACGAAGCTGGTTGGGACAGAAATGGGGGGGTGGGGGGGGAGGCTGCTGGTGCGAGATCTAATTTAATCGATAGCATGCTCACCTAAGCAGTTTGGATTGGAAGACTAAGAATTCTCTGATTCTCTGTCTGGGATGGTGCATATATAAAATTTCCTGTTACTAATAGAAAAAAGTAGCAGGTTTCCTGTCTAAAACAATGTCATGTTTGACATCCAATAGCCGATGATTAATAAATCAATGTGCTCTAGTGGTGTCATTAAACAAAACAAACTTTAAACTGTTTTCAAACTAAGACATGCCTTTAAAATGCCATCTGTGGAATGGTTGGATTGGGAAAAACATTTTGTAAGTGATTTTTATCTCACCTGTCTAGGTTCTCTTTCCTTGCTAGTTTTAGTGTTGGCTGTGAAGACCTGCTTCTCGTGGAACGCATCCACCAGGTAGGCTGCTGTGGCCGGTTCCAGACACATCTTGCATTCTATCACATGAGGCAGCACATCCTTACGCCCTGATTTAACCTGAAATAATTACACACACAAACAAATCAAACAGGAGAAAAATACCCATTTAAATCAACAGAGAGATGGACAGAAATGTTGTCAAAACAGCACACAAGTAACAATCTGTATTAACCGGGCAACATAATATTCCGCTTTATTAGTCTAGCGATATACATGTAAAATAGTGCATAATGTCCAGACCATTGGGAGGGGCATTTGATTTCCTACTTGAGGACCATCAAATTTACTCTTTTTTTTATCTTGTATAAGCAAAAAATAAAATTAAAAATAAGTGGAAAATTGTTATCCAAAACAACTTATTTTCTTCTCCAGATGCTAAGATATTGCATATTATGTCACACAAAGACAGAATAGTTTTTGTTGGTGAGCAATCCCCTGCAACCCCCAAATAGGTTGTACCCCTTCAACTGATACACTACAGTGTTCCTACTTTTGAGCTGAAATGCATTAGTGTGCTAACTGTCACAGGAAGTCAACATTTTGACCAGTAACTTGGGGCAGATCATTTCCTTGAAACGTACAATTACATCTGTCCCCAAATTGTATTATTATCTAAATAATATTCAAAACACGTCTTAATATTTATCCTGCAACCACTGTTTCTATTGATGGATTATATGATGACCGATTAAAGCAAAGTCAAAAACGTATTCTAGCAGATTTTGACTTTTGACTTCACTGGCATAGCTACATTACAAAATTGCTCATTTGACCTCCAGGTCATCATACAATTTGGCAGAAATAACAGAAATAATAGCTTTTTCCTTAATTTTTATGGTCTGCAGGACAAAAATAATAACTAGTTACTGACATCGGATATGTGCTTTATCCTGTTCAGGCCAAATGAGAAATTCCGCTCAGCAGAGCCTTGCAGAATTTCCCATTCTTACCTTCAAAGGATAAAGCAGATATCCGACGTCATTAACTAGTTATTCATTAAATATTTCCAAGAACAGGTGTTTTACTGGCATTAAAGAAAGAAAGAAATGTTTTATTTAACGACACACTCAACACATTTTATTTACGGTTATATGGCATCAGACATATGGTTAAGCACTGCACAGATTTTGAGAGGAAAACCCCTGTCGCCACTTCATAGGCTACTCTTTCTGATTGGCAGTAAGCACTTCCCACAGGCAGGATAGCACAAACCATGGCCTTTGTTGAACCAGTTATGGATCACTGGTCGGTGCAAGTGGTTTACACCTACCCACTGAGCCTTGCGGAGCACTCACTCAGGGTTTGGAGTACCAGTACCTACCAGCCTGTAGACCAATGGCCTAACCACGACACCACCGAGGCCGGTACTGGCATTAAAGGCAACACCACACAATACCAGTGTCTTGTATGAGAATAGCTGATTGTTCTTGTCATAATCAGCTATTCTTGTAAAAGACACTCGTATCATGTATCACTGCCTTAAGCAACAGCTCACTACTTTCACTACATACATGCATGATATAGTTTAGAAGGCATCTTAGTTTCTGGATAGGGTTTAAATTTTCATGAAATCATAAAGTGCTACTAACCCGAAGACTTATCTGAGTTTCCTTTTCCTTCTCTTGGATTGCTGTATCTCCTTCGTTGGTGACAGTCTCCACCATCTCCGGTCCCCATGGAAACAGGTATTCAATTCTTGATGACTGGTGCCCATTAGTTTGATTTCCATTGTCCACTGTTGTGAAGTTGGAAGGACTTCTACAAAACTGGTATGGAAAAATTAAAATTATATTTCTGTAAACAAATTGTTTATATTTTCTATATCAGCACAAAATCATATTACCAATAGCACTGAACTGCAGGGATGTGTGAGGGGTTAGAACAAAAAAGCTTACTGTGGCCGGGGTCCAGGGGCCGCTCAAGGGCCCTGAAGGAAAATTGTTGTTTGCAACCCCTGGAACTGCCAAAAATTGCATTCAATGCTAACAAATCTAAACTGGTTATAATGTATAAGGCACATATCATAAAGTTGAAACCGTGAAAACATGCAAATGAACTTTGTGTGGTCAACAGTATTGAAAATCATGTGTGGTTTTTTTTTTTTTTTGGGGGGGGGGGGTGTATACAAAATGGAAAAGTGTATTTCTGTGTTTCTGCATTTCTCTCACATCCCTGAAACGAATCCAGGATAAAACCCCACTGGAAAAAAACCCACCCAGACATAACCCCACTGGAAAAAAAACCACTCGGACATAACCCCATCAATAAATGAGAAAAATTGACAAAACACCACTGTGACCATTTTACACTGTTGTTTACTCAGCTGTATGTGATTCGTGTTCCACTCGGTGAGTCAGCTGTGACGTGTGTGTATGCATTTCTACCAAACAAGCACCAATCCACATATGAGGAACTATTCATATCAATTCAGGATCGCTGCAGCGAGCTAGGATTCCAGGCTGATCCTGTAACTGTCACCCTCGACTTTGAACAAGCTGTGATGACAACACCCCTGATGGGCTGGAACCCTTGCTCGTGTATTTTGACAGCACTTATGTGTCAGGATCTTATCGCCGTATTCAGCCTCCTCAACGATCAGATGGATCTGTACCTCCTCTTCGTATGCGCCGTATTCCCCCTGTGTACGCACCATCCATCTGGAATGTGCACACCATCACATTGAAAGGTGGATCCAGAACCAATAACATGTGAGGGGTGGAACAATTCCTTTGCGAAACTAGTTGGACATGCCCACCCAACCATCTGGAGAGCCATAGACAGCATTCGGAAGGATCAAACCCAGGCTGCTACTGCACGATTTATGGATGAGCGTGGTGAACGACCTGCAAAACGGGTACTACACCACATAAAGAAGCTGCAGACGAAGCTCCATAACCTCTGCACTGACAGACGGGATGACATCAAGTCCATTTCGGAAGTTCTGAAAGGCATCGGCCACTGTGTGAGGTGGAAGTAGGCTAGATTACACTTGTTTCAATAAAAAATAAATACTGTATATACGATTTTGTTATATATTGAGATATATGAGTGGGGTTATGTCCGAGTGGGTTTTTTTCTGTGTGGGGTTATGTCTGAGTGGGTTTTTTTCCAGTGGGGTTTTATCCAGTGGGGTTTTTTCCGGGTGGAGTTTTGTCCTGACTCTCTTTTGAAAACCCTTTTTCCACCTGTAGTTTTTGTACCATTTATATTAATTGATTGCTTATTTCCATGCATCAAGTCATCATTCAGATATGGTATTATCATTTTGCTTGCACATCTATCTGTATTTATTATTTAAAATTCATCTCAAAAAGAAGAAAAACATTACATTGTCAGTTGGTTGGTTTTACTAAAAATGACAGCATTAGGGCACATTGATACATTAATCATCAGCTACTGGATGTCAAACTTCAGTCATTTATACACATAGTAATGAGTGAATGAATGCATGTTTAACGATACCCCAGCACAAAACAACACCTATCCAAAACAATATTTTATATGCAGGATAGCACATACCACAGCCTTTAAAAACAAATCATGGAGCAATGGTTGGGTTGAGGGAAAAAACACAATGGAAGGTTGATCATATGACCTAAGCACCTCAAGCGAACACTCTACCAACTGAGCTAAGCTAAATCCTGCCACCCCCTCTCACATCCCCCCCCCCCCCCCCCTCCAAGATGACCACTACTAACAACCTGTTTCCACCATCGCAGTCTGAAGCTGAGCCAATTGTCAAACGCTTGAGACGACACTCCAGGAAGACAGTAGTAATGGCTGGTCATTTCGGTGTGGATCAAACCACTGGAAAGAAGACGAATATTGTTTCAATTGCACAGGGTAAGTTGAACATTACATATTTATATCGTTGCATAAGGTGGACTATATTTTCCCACATATTATTAAATGAATTTGCAGGTGAAATGTATACAAATCATTCTACAATAAACAAACTGTAGCTTACAGAATTAATGTTTTGTTACTGTAATTAAATGGTTAAGAAAAAGAATCAATCACCATTCTGAGGTATAGATAAGGCAATTCCAACCCTCGGTACAAAATGTTTTTGTTCCTCGGGTTGGAATTAGCTTACCTCACAATGGTGATAGATTCTATTAATATACATAGATAATATACACCAGGTAACTGTATGTACATTTTGCAATTGTTGAAAAGCTTTACTGATAGTACAAAAGTGCCATCAGTGTTGTTTTTTTAACGACGCACTCAACACATTATATTACAGTTATATTGGCGATGGACATATGGTTATGTCGAGAGAAAAAACCCAGTGGTTAGCTGACGGGGATCGATCCTAGACCGACCGCGCATCAGGCGGGCACTGTACCACTGGGCTATGCTACCCGCTTGCCATCAGTGATGCTCCCTACAAACAGTGTTTCCCCGTTGGTGATGCCGTTAAATTCGAGCCCTGGAAAATCATGTTATATTGTTATACAAATTGTGCTTATACCCAGTTTAGGTTATAAGTTCTGATGATAGAAGATAAAATCGCACAACACTACAATTTATAACTATAGATATACATTATTACTTACCCAATC
Source organism: Dracogyra subfuscus (assembly GCA_016106625.1). Lineage (NCBI taxonomy): Eukaryota > Metazoa > Mollusca > Gastropoda > Neomphalida > Peltospiridae > Dracogyra > Dracogyra subfuscus. The sequence goes on from JAECMU010135156.1 coordinate 8,041, forward strand.
AAGAGTTTTTCTTCCCACTTGGGGTCATACATCCGATTGGTACAGACCCCCATTTGTGTAACTGAAAAAGGCAACCGGCCTCCCATGAGCTGAAACATTGCAGCAACATGAGACAGGAGATCTGGAAGAGTTAAAAACAACATACATCCTTGTTTTTCCCCAACTAGAAAATTAAAGGAATATACCCTAGTTTCAACCTGTGAAAATTAAAACTAAGTTTATTTAATCTACAAACCTGTAACACATTTGGATAAAGTTACATTTAAGTGAAACATTAGTCTGTGACTTTGAAATGGTGAAATATCTTCTAAAAATAAACTAAAAACACTAGGATGACCAAAAACACTTAGAATGTATGGAAATGGATAATCTAAACAATAAAATCTAAGAAAGGTATGATTTAAGTTATTAAAAACGGTTGAAATAGTAAAAAATATGCATTAGTGTTTAAAAACTAGGGTAAGTCTCTTTAAGTTTTTGTTTTTTAACAACACCACTAGAGCACATTTATTATTGAATCATCAGCTATTGGATGTCAAACATTTGGTAATTCTGACACATAGTCTGCAGATGAATTTGTTTGTTTTGTTTAACGACACCACTAGAGCACATTGATTTATTAATCATAGACTATTCGATGCTGAACATTTTTAAAGTTTGCCATAGTCTTAGAGAGGAAACCTGCTACATTTTTCCATTAGTAGCAGGGGACCTTTCTTTATGCACCATCCCACAAACATGACAGCACATACCACGGTGCACTAGTTAAATCTAGAATTGTCAAGAGGAAACCCCCTACACTATGACAGCACATACCACGATAAAAGCAGAATTTTTTTATAATAGCAAAACTCTTATTTTCTAACAAAATACCCACAATAACATTCAATTATTTCACCAAATGAAAATAAAATTAGTAATTGTTTTTTTAAATTCTCAGTTATGGAATATGGTGAGTTCCAGAGCTAGCCCTGCCCTGTCATTAAAATATACCAGTCATGGGGCACTGGTTGGAATGGGAAAAAACCCAATGCGGTTCGACCCTATGGCATTCTACCATTCTCAGCTAAATCCCACCTACATGATGAACTTATGACGTTTGCCGTATTTTAGCTGGCTAAATTTAACTGAATTATTTCAATGTATTATACCTTGAGTAAGTATGATGAATTATATTATTTATTGTTTACTTTGGTGAGTACGACCCAAAATTGAAGGTAATTTTAGAAACTGGTCTAAGCTAAACATAGATGTTAATTATACACATGCATGGGAGGTTTGGAGGTTAAAACATCCACTGTTCCAAGTGAAAAATGTGTTTTCCACAGAAGGACCCAACCCCAATAAAAAATATTGCATGACACAGTCTAGACCCCCCAAGCGCAATTTCCTACACATGTGTCTGTCACACTCACCAGGTCTTAAGGATGTTCGGATTGTAGATAACTCAGCACCATCACTAGGGAAATGGAGAAAACAGACAAACAAAACTAATTATCTCGCCTTCATTTTTTAAAAAAAATTTGGTTTGTTTAACGACGCACTCAACACATTTTAATTACGGTTATATCGGCGTCGGACATATGGTTATGTCGAGAAAAAACCCCAGTGGTCAGCTGACGGGGATCGATCCTAGATCGACCGCGCATCAGGCGGGCACTCTACCACTGGGCCATCTCGCCTTCATTTAAAATTATTTAATCTCATTGGCTGAATGCCGTTGGACAAATCCCGTATACTCTTGTTGGTGGAGCCAAATTCTCGTATACCCCGTCCGATTATTTGGCTATATGGTTAAACATGTCGGCAAAATACATTTGTTGTAGAAGCATCTCTCGGGGTATATGGCTTTTTATGTACCCGCTGTGTTCTCTTTTACCCCCTCGACTTCGGCTTGGGGTAAAAGAACATACAGAGGGTACATAAAAATCCATATACCCCCAGTTATGCTTCTACAACTTATAATATTTTTCCAAAACACACCTGAACAAGTATTACTGTACATACCTTTGGCTATTTCATATTTCATGATGCTTATTTTGATGGTAAAAATGTGTTACTGTTATGCTAATACTGCATTCCTTTATTTAAAATCTGATTTAGATTAGATCATATGTTATACAGCTGTAACATAAAACATAAAATATTGGATGAAACAGGAGTAAATTAAGACATACTATTTTGTAATAAATCTTTTTACCTGAATATGTGAATGAAAGTTAAAAGTGAAAGACTGATCATAAATCATAATAGTTGATAAAATGTTCATAAAAAGGTGTATTTTACGAACACCAGTGTGATACCAATTTATATTATGGAAATACTAAATTATTTGTTCTAAATATCAAAAAGCTAAAAACAAGGATTCAAAATCCAAACACCTAGCATACCTAGGATTTGAAGAAAATGTACCAAGATCACCAAGACATGAAGGGGAGATAAGCGATGTTGACACAGGAAATGTATTCTTCTGTTTTACAACCATATAATCCCACCTGTAAAATAAAAATATATGTCCACATTAAAACCTGTAACTTGTAAATATGTAACATTTTGGCAGTTAATACACACAATTAGAGTATTATTACAAACATAAATATTCATATATACTCCATAAGTCACACATGAGAAAGGACGTGTTTTAATTAATGACACACTCAACACACTTTATTTACGGTTACATGGCGTCAGACATATTATAGTTAAATACCACAGAGATATTGAGAGAGGAAACCTGCTGTCACCACTTCATCTTGTGCTTATCTAACAATCATACTGTGTGTAGCTAAAGGGTGTATACTACCAAATCAAATCCCACAGATAACAATAGTAACATATGTAGCTAAAGTTCCTACCTTCAGCGTATCAATCCACATAAACACTACAGATATAAACACTACCACCCCTCATCCTTAAAGTGAATTAAAAAAAATATGGGGGTGAAGCTGCTCATTTCAGAGATAATGGGTAATGTCTATACATAACCTAGTTCTGCACAAAATTTTAGTTCTTGTTTTTTACAAGTACCCCATTACATGCTTTAAGCACAAGTCTACTTGACACAGTGGTGCTAGATAAACTAACATTGCATACATGTTTTGCCCAGATGAAATAAAAATTAACCAACACACTCACATTTATCACCGATCACAGGACTTATGGTGTTAACTTCTCTATTAAATGTTCAGTGCACCTCGAACTTTGACGCAGGTGGAAGTTATTTGGTTTAGTATAACCTATTTAAGTCTTTTATTGGGTATTTTTCATGCTTAAAAAATGTACGACTTTTTATTTTTGCTTAATAAAATAGGGTGGTGGTGGTCCCCCACCTTTTTTAACTGGATCTACCACTGATAAATGACTAATTTCTAACCATTCCTTCTGTAGGTTTCTTCTCAGGAGGATTCCAGGAGTTCCATAGCTATGGACCGGCCACTTGACACCATCCAGAACAACAGTGCTCTCTGATATGAAACCATGGATACGAAGCAAGGAAACCAGTCGACTCAATGTCATCTGCTGTGGAATGCTGCCCATTGGACAGCCGTCTTAATCACAATATCTTCATTAAAAAAGTCCTCTGAAAAAACCAAATACATCCACATATAGAATTCATCAGAAATAAACATACATAATCATTAGCCTATATAGCTGCTAGTAGATATTAATTAGAGATGCGCATAAAAATTTTAAAGGCCCACTATTTAATTTTTGCATGGAAATTTCAAAATTTGACCGCCTTATTTTTTTCTGTCCTGGGACAAGCCCCTAGCTATCCAGAGACAGGCCCTGGGATGGACATGCTCGAAACTCTAGTGGTATATGAGCATGTAAAAATTATTTGCAGATATAGCCCTGGCACTTGCCAAATTCACCAACTGCAAATTTTAGAAACAACATGCAAATTATACTTTCATTTGGCAAAAACATTTCATGTACATGTGTATTAATTGATATTTTGTTACAAAATAACTGGGTATCTATACAATTTGTAAGTTTAATAGATAATTTAACAAAACATTTTGCCGACCCAGAGAAATCCCTATATATAGCAAAAACAATTGCGAAAACCACATAAATCTGTACATAAAGCATTTATATCCATTTTCATCATTTTGCGAAAAAAAATATTTTGCTGCAACATGATGTTAGCTAATGTACGGTATATCACAAGAAGCACAATTTTATGATAATGTTCAATCGACATAAGTCACGTTTTGACAGAAACTGTGTCATTTTATCAAGATGCACTAACATCAGTATACTTTCATTGCTAGAATTCTAAAGCTTTACTATGCTTAAGTTAAACTATTTTAATTTGACGCTGCTTTTTCATAAATATATCTGTAGACGAAGACCAAAATTTAGATGCTCCCAAAGACCTAACACAACTTTTCCCTTCCCATTTCAAGAGGTTTTAAGGTCAAATAATATTATGTAACCTCGAACCTTTTACAACTCAAATTAAAAGTTGTGGTATGTGCTGTCCTGTCTTTTGGAAAACTGTATTTAAAGGAAACCTCGTTTTTAATGGGAAAATGTTGCTGGTTTCCTCTAAGAAAGAAAGTTTGTTTTGTTTACCGACATCACTGGAGCACATTTATTAATTAATCATCGGTTATTGGATGTCAAACATTTGGTCATTCGGACACCTGCTACATTGTTTTTTTTCTAATGCAACAAGGGATCGTTTATATGCACTTCCCACAGACAGGAAAGCACATATCACAGCCTTTGTCCAGTTGTGGTGTACTGAGGTGGTTCAATCTTGGGATGCAAACACCTCAAGTGAGCACTCAACTGACTGAGATAAATCCCGCCCCATTTCCTCTAAGAATACAAGCCAATAATTACCAAATATAGAAATCGAATAGCCGACTATCAATAAATCAATGTGCTCCAGTGGTGTCATTAAACAAAATAAACTTCTTCTTTTTTAAATAAATATTTCTTCGATACCTATCATATTGTCATGATTATCTGCTCTTAAAAAAAAATGTGAATGGAAATATGGGCCCTTATCTATGATATTGAACACCAAGCAATTAGGAACATGGTATAGACCCAATTACTTTAGGATGAAATGTACATTTTGTTTGTTATATAAATATAGATTAAAAAGTTGCTCGTCTCTCCCCACCCACTTCCCTCTACTAATAGCATAGGCGTCGGAAGATGGCAGCGATTGGGGGG
>JAECMU010135205.1:0-11702 GCA_016106625.1 Dracogyra subfuscus
ATTGCACCTACAGATATACAAACATGTTCTGTATTGAAAACAATAGAAAATAGTAAAATGAAACACAAAATTAAAGCTAAACTAAAATATAAATTAATTAAAACTGTATACACAAAACTGGTGTACAGAAGTATTCCCAATGTGGCAAACTATTACAAAACATCTCATCACATACAATACAGTGCAAGGTTCCATAAACTTCAGCGATTATTACACAAGCTTGTGTGTCATACTGATTTTATGAAACGAGTGTTAGAATGTTTGTACTGCCCGAGCAACAGAAAGGATAACACAAGTTTCATAAAATCAAAATGGAACATGTGTGAGTAATAATTTCTTTATTATCCACATTATTATTATTATTATTTTATGAATAACAAGAGCCGTCTCAAAATATTTCAAGCACAACAAATGAAATTATGTCATATTTTATATGCAAATTCTGAGATAGGACTGGCATGGTATTATGTTACTTCCCAAAAGTATGTCATTACACTTGTTATTACATGTGCTTGTTATGATTTTTATTAACTTGGTTATGTTGAAACATGTGGATAACAAAGCTGGATATTACAGAACACTGTAGATCCCACTGTTGGTACTCTGTGCACAGTTTCAATGTTCCAGGCATACTTAACTTAAGACATAAAACACTGCTGCAGATACACACATCTTCCCCACTGTGGCTATAAATTACATTTAAAGAACGGACCACCAAATTCACGACAATGCATTCTATAACTTAAAATCTACATATATATATATATATATGTATCAGTGTTTACTCAAAACATGTATCAATAGGAAATGGGTAATTGACATGCTCAGTGTTGTCATATTAACTTACTCCCAACAGTAACGTTTACCTTGTTAAATTAGTAATAAAATATATAAAAATGTTTACTACATTGTAATTCATTGCAATTGCTTAGTAAATATTCTAATTGGTAATAATGTTATTCTTGTACCCTATACTAAAACACATACTATGTAATAATTATTGAAGTGAATCACGTGACTTAACTAAATTAATCAGACCAGTCTTGTTGTAGACATAATTGGGATACATAAATTTATCGTTTAGAAGCGTTGTTCATTAATGACAAGTTTTATTTATCACATATTTTTATATATGTAGAGATGAGGTTCAGTATGATGCTTGAATACAATGTCGCTGTAAAGATATATTGTACAGAACACACAAATTATTCCTACCTTATTTTTTTCCCTCAAAATATTTATTTTAGTATTCATTCAAAAAGTGCTCCATTAAAAATGTGTTCTCATGTCAAGGGTCATGACTACGATGGGTTTTTTTTAATTCCTCAATTTAATATAGCAGTTTCCAAGAACTAGTGACATAGCATGAGGAAGGAAGACGGAATTAATGTTTTACTTAATGGTGCATCACTCAAAACATTTTATGATGTCGGCCATGTGGTCAAGGACCACACAGATAATGAGAAAGGAAACCACTGCTGCCATGCAATGGGCTACTTTTTCCGATTAGCAGCAAGAGATCTTTATATGCAGTATCCCACAGACAGGACTGCACATACCATGACCTATGTTACACCAGTAGTTGGGTACTGGCCGGATTATAGCATTAGTTTCCAGATTATTGGAGTCTGGACTAATCAGCTGTACACAGTAATATTCCTTGGTAATCTCAGTACACACAATGTCAAATACTGGTAAACATGGCAAGAGCTAGCCTAGAAAAAAATCAGCTCTTACTTGTCAAGCCAAATTTTAAATACTCCATTCCATAATCATACTGGCAACACTTTCAAGATAATCTATTTGATACACAATTCTGCATGCTAAATTCCTAACAATTTAATGTATAGTATACCATGTATTTGGTGTCATTTATAGTCGAATCCATAACACATTCATTTCAATGAAATAAAAATTAAATAACACCCCCACTCCCCATATATATATTAATATAATATATTAATTTTTGAACATTTATAGAAACAATTTAATGATACACTCAAAAAAAAATTAAAACATTTATAAATACAACTATAAGGCAAGTTTTACTGACTTACATATAATAAGAATAGGACCTGAACTTAAAAAACGTGACATTGAGCTAAACACTAAGTATTTTAAATAATAATATAAAACATTTTTTAACATAATAATAATACTAACTTGTTTTGACATAAATGTAGATGTAAATCAAGTCTAACTGAACTAGGTCTTGAAGATAAACACAAAAGTTAACGCCATTGCACCAATACCTTTATATCTCACCAATGTGAGACAATAAAACCACAGCGACCATAAAATATATAACTGGCATAAAATTTGGACTGCCAGTTGTCTTTAATAATGAAATATTTGTTTCTCTATATAACAGAGAAATTTAATAACAGAGAAATTTAACAACAGAGAAATTTAACAAAAACATTCTACGACTGAAATCTCTAACCACTAGATATTGTAGTTTTAGTTCAGACTAAGAGATCAATAGTTTTACAGATGTACAAAGTGAACTTTTGGTTTTTGTGCTACTCAGCTCCATACTCCTGTTGTTTGTTTAAAAAACATATGCCGACAAAACAACTCCCAAAATATAATTTATACCCTTGTAATAATGTTGATAACAGTGAACTGAACAATTTTATTCTTTTTTTATACAGATATAAAAAAGATAATTTAATATGACTGGTTTGATATTACAAAGCAATGTCAAAGCAACAGATATTCAGTTTAATACATAGATACATATTTAAAATATGTGATAAATTCTAGTCAGGAATAATGAGTCATAGTGATTGTCAGTGATAGCAAATGTATACATCAGGGCCCCGTTTTATGAAGCGATCTTAGCACTAAGATCACCTTTAGTGCATAAGGTAGATATACACTTAAGGCAATCTTAGGGCTAAGATCACTCCATAAAATGATGCCCAGGTCACATTAAAGGGATTATCTCAAACATTGCTTGCACTGTAATGTGTTACCAGTTCATAGGTTCTTTAACAACTCTTGCAATTGCACACAGCAATCAGAACTGTTGTAGAATGTTTAATTCTCCACAACACTTTTTTTTCAATAGCAGGATTTTTTTGGCAAAAATATTTTCTTAATTGCAGATGTTGTTAATTACTAATATTTCATATTAATTAAAAATTCTGCTAAAAATATCAATGTCTGCACATCCAATTTATTTCTGGTGCATTTTACATCCAAATAAATGTTTTTAAGTTATTCCAATGTAAATTCCAGTTTATACTACTACAATTATTGGGGTAACCAGAAACACATTGAATATATAGACACAAGAACAAGAAACTTAAATTAATGTATAATTTAAAAAATGAAAGAAGTTATTTAGTTTTTTGTTGTGTTGAACAAGCTGCAACCTGAAAACATGTTACAAATGATGTAAAATTTAAAATAGTCCATTAAAGAAACAGACCCTAGTTTATAAACACTACAACATATTTTTCACTAATACAGCTGTTTACGATCACTGAAATCAAACATTACTTATAGTTTATTCTTTAGATTATCCATTTCCGCAGATCCACAGTGTATCTGGTCACCCTGGTGTTTGTAGTAACAAAAATAGAATTTATCATATTTTTAAAAATGCATGTATGTCTGAGAAGTTGTAGTTTATTGATTCGAGTTCTAATCTATTTCTAATCTATATTTTCTGTTTTAACATCACACTATGGTAATTTTATCCAAATGACTTAACAGTTTGTAAATCAACTAAACTTAGAGTCTGTGTTTTACTGGTTAAAACTAGGGTCTGTGCCTTTATCAAGAGTGCTATGTGTGAAGTCTACATCGGACTAACATTGTTAAGCAAGACAAACCGCACCGCCCCTCTCTAGAAGACCAGCGATCTTAACATTTAGCAAAATCCAAATAAGTAACACGTTAGCGACATCATATCTAACACTAAAAAAACGTATAAGCTTAAGTTGTAGGAGCAGCTGAAATCACGTTTTTGACGAATCTTGCAGTATGCAGCTTACAGACATACTAAATTTAGTAGAACCTTACAGCAATGTGTATGCTAACTATTGTTGTTTGCTAGCCTTCTGGTTGAATCAACAGCATATAGCCACTGTTGTGCCTTTAGTTAATCACAAACAAAACAATTGCACAAACATTTTTTTGGAACAGTCTGTTGTATGTCTCTTTAAATTTAGCGTCATGAAATATTAGCGTCTTGTATGGCCTCGTTAACTTCACAAGCATTTTATACTCATTAAGATTTTCCAATTTTCTGATTTGCAGTATATCCGACGCGATGATCCAGGCATCAGGTTTCACACTGGACATCCAGAATCCTTGGAATTTTCTAACAGACCCAGTATTTCACAATGCCCTAGCTTCTTAGCATGTGACAGGGCTGTGTTGCCAAATATATCTTCAATAGTGAACTTTGCCCCATTTTCTACCAAATATTTGGTTATCTCAAACTCATGCTGACATACAGCCTGAAAAAAACAATCATTAAGAATTCTCAAAATAAAAGTAAACAGATATATCTGTGTTAGAAAAACACAACTGGACTCCAAGTCAAAGGTTAGTTAGTATTACATACTGGTTACCGGCGGTACCCATTAAATTTTACTATATACATAGTCCTGAATACAAAAATTAAATACACTTTTCCGTATTCACTCAACTGCCAGAACTATGCCGTATTCTATGCTACTATTTATAGCACATGGTTACCGGCAATGCCCACCCCACACCTGCTACCGATCTTGATCGGACTGCTGGTGCTCCCTTGCATCTGCCAGTGCAGGCGGCCCCTCCTACATCCCCCCCCCCCCAACTTTCTGTCTTGGACGAAAGAGCTTGCAAAGCAAGCTCTTGCACCCATGGCAAGCTCTTGCGCCCACGACAGGCGTGCGCTACAAAAGCTTGTTCTGAATGTGCACATTAAACCCTATGACATCACATGGGAATGCCTTTAACAATGTGTAAACAAAGTTGGTGCTTGGTTTGAATGCCTATTAAAGCAGTTAACTGTTATGCATATTTAAAATGCTATTTTGTGGAACATTTGAACTGAAAACAGATGAAAACAGTAACAAATATTTACAATTTAATGAGCATGATACCAAAACTAGTTTTTAATCTATGAGGTCGACGAGTCCCTTTTTGGACCTGTTTTGGGTTCGTACACAATAAATAAAACATATCCAATGATAATTTTATGATATGATATATTTGACAAAAAGGTACTTTTAATTGTTCATCTTTTAAAACTTAAACTTAATATTTTATCCAGTATTATTTTTAAAAAAACAAAAAAATACCGACCTGTAAACAGCGCTGTCTGCTTGTTATAGGAATTTGATAGAGGTCAAGGTTAGTAGACTAGTTTTTATGTTAATGTGGCGAAGCATTTAAGACTCGAGCAAATTTTGAATTTAAATGATGTCAGCATTCCAATGACGTCACTTTGTATCTTCTTACAATAACCATAAATTGTGTACACGATGTTTCCTTTTTATGAATACTGGAAAAATTACAATGCAAAATTTCTATTGCTATTGATTTTTTTTTTTTTTTTAACATTACTAATGCACCTGAATGTTTTTGAACAAAATCTTGTGATACATTTTTTTACCTTTTACAAAATATGGATTTCTAGTAAAATTACGGTAAGATATGCTATATTTATTGTGTACGAAGCCAAAACAAGGCTGCGAAAAGTGACTGTCGTCGACCTTAACAACAATGATGTCGCATGTACCGTCTCCTCATACAGAAAACTTGCATGAACTGACAATTGGATTATTCAGTGCAGCTATGATTTATGGAGGCACATTTAATATAAACTTCAACTTTTCGGCAACAAGTAATTCAATGAACATCAATAAAGAAAACACACACACATTTAGTGAACAATTCTTGAAATTTTTCTTTGTTGATAAAACTGGCGCGTTGAAGGTTTTGTGACATATTATGAGCAAATTAAGTATTACATTGTTCGTGAATTTTAGCTATTATATTGTCTTTAAAAGGCATTTCAAACAATATCATTAAAATTATGGGTAACTTTTCACTCATTCTTTCTTATTTCTGTTTATTGTTTAAATAGAACAATATTCCTATGTATAACAATTGGTGGTTCATCGGTCCCTGTCCACGTGGTAACACAGCCGACCTAGTTGTATAAATTGAGAAATACCCATTATTAGCTAGCAGTGTTACAATATTTTAACTATTATTTGGAGACAAAATTTCAATTTAGGGTATGTAATAAATACAAAACTACATACATGTGGTGTTCTGATTTCTGTATTCCACTCATGTATTTCCTGCCGGAAACCCCTCTGCCTGCGGCATCAGGGTTACCTGCAGGAAACACACTCCAGTATGGAACCAATCTCAGAAAACAAAGGATGTTGTACCATTATTAATATTCACATAGTTGCAATATTTAAGATTAAAATCCATATAGCATGTGGGATCGATTCGAAAGATTAAAATTAAATGTGTGTACGCCTAATGTTATAAGATAAAATATACTTTTTAAAGATTCTCCTACTGAAAACTACTAGTTTCCTTTCCTATATATGTATTATCAGACTTGTATAACCTTATACGTAATTCCCATACAAAATGTCACATTTCTATGTACATTATTTGCTGGGATAATGATACATAAAGCATATGTTAAAAGTGATGGTGAAGTTTACAAGTTAAATTTTACAACTGGCTACCATGGTTTGCAAAATGACCAATTCTCAAATCCTACTTGGAATACAGAGCTCGTAATTCAGATTTATCTATGTAGATGACTGATGCATATTTGTTACAAATTTCAAGTAAATCTGAGCTGATTTGAAATGGACTGACCCTAAAAGGTTACGATGTCTGCAGTGTAATTCACGGGATAGATGAAATAAATGTTATTAATGGAGAAAAAACCCATGTGATTTTAAAAATTCTTCGAAAGCAGCAAAAAGCCTATGAGACAACGCTAATAATATATAGATAATATATATATTTTTAAAAATGGTTTATAATGGGTTACCATGAACAAAATTTTAAATCCTATGAGCTCTGTCTGATTCAAAATTGACCCACGAAACATTTGACAGGCTGGTTACAGACCTGTAGGGAATTGCCGTCACTGTTTAAAAGGTGACCACAGACAGTAGAGGTAAGATTGTGTGCCAGTGTAGATAGAGCTAATTACTACATAAACCATTTCTTTGTTCTTGAATTTTCATCTAAAATCCGGAACAGACAGTTTTATTCGTAACAAAATGGACAGCAGCTGGATGGGACTTTTAAAACTGACAGGTTACATATAAATCCGGTTTAGACAGTTGAAGTGTGTTTTGTCCTCTGTATCATACAAGATGCATTACCAGATTCACACATTACACAGGTAAGAGGAAAATATTTCTTTTAACACTTTTATGAATGTCAAATTAAATTTATGGCCATGCCGTAGAATCACTAATAAATAAATATGAAATATTTAATTTATAATTTCAAGTAAATACATTTTTGCTCTAATCATTAAAGACATCCCCCATTGGTCCAGTCATAGCAACACAAGTTTGTTTATTTCTCAATGAACTAAAAAACTGATGTCACATTTGATAATGTCACTTTACATTGGTAATTTGTATTATTGAGACTTATTGTTGAAAAACAAAAAAAAGATTGCAAAATAAAATGTGTGTGTGTTTTAGTAACAAGTATGTTTAAAATTTAATTATACGGATTGTCTGTTATTTATTTTAGATTCATCAGGATATGAACAAAACAAAAACAAAGGAACAGAAAAGAAAAAAGCATGGCAAAGGTTTTTTTGGTGCAGTTTTTACATGCTGTTTTAGTTCAAACCCTGATGAACCAAAAAGAAATAATTGACAAACCTTAGTTAAAAGAATTTAAAACAGGAAGCACAGTTCATACCACATGTAGCACCGTCCTGCCGTTGTAGTCAACGGAATTGAAATCCACACCTGCCAACTTCCAGCATTTAATAGCTTTAAGATCGTGATCAAGCACAATACTGGAAATAATGGATTTAACGTCATCAGTATAACAAAGTCAATTGTGGCAGAATGTTCTTAATATAACTGGATTTTAGTTATGACATAATCATTATCCTCATCAGTGTAAGTATAGTCCGTCCTCCATATTATGAAATTTATTACCAGTTATTTATATCTGAGCCCATTGATTTGTAAATTGCACAAAAAAGTAGGTTTTTAAATTTTTTCAAAAAACACTGACTTTTCTTCATATGTCAAACCAAACTGAAATTATTTCTAATTTAGTTTTTACACAACGATGGGATGGACTATAAATCAATGATTGAATATATTTAATGGAACTAGATCCTAAATATGTTAAAGCTCTGTAAAAAATAATACTTAATTAGTTAATTAGAGAATAAGATCAAAGTAATATTTTTGTATATAATCAATTCTAAGTATCTGAGATTTGTAAACAAATTTCAACAGATTAAAAATGTTTTACAATCCAATAACAGTTTAGAATCTAATATGGCATTTTTAGTGCACAAGCTATTAATTATTAAGCAAGAATGAATGAATGAATAAATATATGAATTCATAAATGGAACTAACGCATGAATGGAACATTTAAGAACAATCCATCTTACTACTGTCTGACCAAAATGTTAACAACTGCCAAAAATTGCTCTCCTACCTTTATTTTTTTTAAAGATTTTACTCACATTTTGTCCACAGAGAAATCTAGGAAAGACTATTGCAATGACACAGATTCCACATACTAAGGTCAACGACAGTTATTTTTCGCACCCTTGTTTTGGCTTCGTATACAGTAAATAAAGCATATCCAACGGTAATTTTTTGGTATGATACATTTAACAAAAAGTACTTTTTATTTCTTTCATCTTTTGAAACTTAAAATTAGTATTTTGTCCAGAATTGTGAATAATAACAAAATACCAACCTGTAAACAACGTTGTCTGCTTGTTATAGAAATTTGACAGGGGTCAAGGTTAGTAGACCAGTTTTTATTTTAATGTGGCGAAGCATTGTAATAATATAGCTAATTTTGAATTTGAATGACGTCAGTATTCCAAGATGTCACTTTGAGTCGCCTTACAATAACCATAGACTGGGTACGTGATGTTTCCATTTTAAGAATGCTGGAAAAATTCCAATGCAAACTTGCTATTGAAATATTTTGGTTTGAACATTACTAATGCATCTGAAAGTTTTTGAAGAAAATCTTGTGATTAAAAAATTGTACCTTTTATGAAATATGGATTTCAAGTGAAATTATGGTTAAATATGCTATATTTATTGTGTACGAACCCCAAACATGTTATCATATAAAAGCAAACGTGATGAGGTCATATTCATTTTTTAAATTATTTTTTGTTTGTTTAATATACTACTAAAGATCATTGATTTTATATTAATTATGTAACATACTTTGGAGGCTTTCACCCCTCTTGAAGAATATTCCATAAAAAAGCAAAATGGCAGCCAGTTAAAAACTGCATGTATTTTTCCCTATGCTATCTCACCAAAGTCAATACTGGAGACATCATTACTGTCTCTTATGTGGAAGCCGTGTCACTGTAATGGTTTTTTCGCAACTTATGTGTGGACAAAATTTGGGAGAAATATAATGGTAATTAAAGGTAGGAGAGTAATTTTTTGTTGTTGTTAACATTTTTATTCGGACAGTAGGTGTCCAAAAAGAAGAAGGAAAAAAAAGAAGAGGACAAACGAATGAATAAATTACGTACCTGCAAAGTTCCATTGCCACTTTGATTGATGACCAAGGGATGATGGCCCCAGCCTGGACCAGCATCTTTATTACCATCTCATTCTTCATGTCTATGGCATCGATCAGAGGGTTGTCGCCATGGTAATCTCTGACATGGACCGATGCCCCGTGCTGTAGGAGATATCTGACCGTGTCAATCTTACTGTTTCTACAGGCCACGTGCAACGCTGTGCGGCCATCCTGATTGGTGGCCGAGATGTTTCCTCCCTAAATGTGATAAAGTCAAAGTTTGTTTTGTTTAACAATACCACTAGAGTACACAGATTT
The DNA here is from genome assembly GCA_016106625.1 of Dracogyra subfuscus. Taxonomy (NCBI): domain Eukaryota; kingdom Metazoa; phylum Mollusca; class Gastropoda; order Neomphalida; family Peltospiridae; genus Dracogyra; species Dracogyra subfuscus. Next base: position 10,072 of record JAECMU010135205.1, read on the forward strand.
ATTTATCACCGGCTACTGGATGTCAAACATTTGATTTGTTTTTGTTTACATATACAGTCTTTGAGAGGAAGCCTGCTACATTTTTTCATTAGTTTAAAGAGTTTGTAGTTTGTTTAACAACATCACTAGAGCACATTGGATGTCAAACACATGGTCATTCTGGAAAATATATACAAACCCTCAAAACTAGTGGTGTTCCGAAGATCGAATATAATCGAAGATTGATCAGTTGAGGTTTTATCAAAGTTATTATCAATTTTTAAATTCATAATCAATTATTACAAAAAACCGACTAACAAAACTGAATCTTCAGTGGTAATTTACCGTTTGTTGGAGTTTCTCCAGTGTTTTGATATCACCTTTCTTTGATGCAGATAATATCAAATTCGGATACAGGGATTCACGAAGCTTTGCAATTTCCTGTGAACAAAAAGAAAAAAAAAAATCATAGATCAGCAACTCATTTAAGAGAAAAGCTCTGTGTAACTATTAGACACTTTTCATTGCAAAATTCCTGCATTAAAGGAAGGGACAATTAAGGCATTTCGCCTGCTATGCATATTCAACTATATATAATGCACATTATTGCTTAATATCAACAAGTATAATCATATAGTTAATTAATAAAATGGGGGGGTTTTTTGGGTTTTTTTTTTTTTGGGGGGGGGGGGGTTATTTAACGACCCACTCAACACATTAAATTACGGTTATATCGGTGTCGGACATATGGTTATGTCGAGAAAAAACCCCAGTGGTCAGCTGACGGGGATCGATCCTAGACCGACCACGCATCAGGCGGGCACTGTACCACTGGGCCATGCTGCCCGCAAAAAAATGGTTAAATGTGACAGCTAATATATATATAACTGGCACAGCCATTTTGTACCATTTCAGTGAATACGCCCTCCGTCTAGCCAGTGGTTACGTAATACTTAATGTGTCACGTCAGGCATTAGTTTTACAACTGAATAAACAAAACATACCTGATTTTTGTGGATGCATTGCAATGTTCTGTAATAATAGCCATCCCAGTAAGCCAGCAATAAGTATATATTATTTTTCAATAAAAGTAAACCATCATTGTCAAAATGTCGAAATAACTATGTTTTGTTCCTACATTAAAGTTAGTGTCTGGTTACCATATTATAACATCATGTACAAATATAAAATACAAGCTGAAATGCACTTTTAAAACACTTGTGTGTGTTCGCTATGAACGGAAATCATAAAAAAATATACGCTTGATTAGTCGCCTGTGCCGCCATAGCTCAGCAAAGCACAAACGACAGCCTGTTGTCAGTTTCAGTTAACATGTGCATTTACCAATTTACCAAAATAACTTTTCGCGGCATTTTGCTGAGTACTACGTCATTGTCAGACATGGGGCCTGTCTACGTCACTGACCTATTTAAGGGCTTCATCAAGTTAAGAGGCGGAATCACTGTCTAAAATTATTCTTTGTCGTTTTATGGGGACAGCAGAACTTTTAGGCTGAGCCACATTTATTACGATGTTGCCCCCACTGACATTGCCTCGAAACATGTGTTCACACCGCTGGAAATATTGATGATTTGTGATTCTTTCGAATTCAAGTGTTGTCGCATTTTCTTCGAAGACGAACATTGGGGAAA
>JAECMU010135359.1:0-16690 GCA_016106625.1 Dracogyra subfuscus
AACTTAAGGTCAAGGCCTGGAAATGGAGAAAACTTGAGGTGTTTTCTCTTTTATTATACATTACCGATCCTCAAGGATTTCAACCCACCCGAGCCTCCCCCTTCCTGTTCTCCTTGCGATGCGCTCAGGGAAAAAGAAGGAAGATACAGTCACGTGACAGGAACTAGAGAGCAGTATACAGTAGAAGAATTTAGGCCATCCCATTGGCTTTAGGGATGTTCGACCAGACCACTCCGTGGGGGGGAATTGCCTTTGTTTGAGGATCGGTAATGTATAATAAAAGAGAAAACACCTCAAGTTTTCTCCAATTTTACCAAACAAATGCACTATGAAACTAAGCGTCTGATGTATTTTTATATCCATTTTGTAAAGTTCTTTCAATTGCTTTCTCTTGTGTTTCAGGAGGATGGTGTTACGGTCCAGAATGGAAGTGTTGATATCGAAGTAAAAAAAGCACCGAGATCCCTCGTCGGTGCAGTTTTGCATGCTGTGAACTCACACACCTCAGAACGGACTGAAAGCCAATCCTTTACGGAAAGCAGTTTAGACTTGACCTGGAGTCGAGGTCGACCTCAGCGCAGCTTGTCCGCTCCATTAGTGGTTCCGGGCGTAGACTCAGATTCAGCCAACAACAGCCAGTCATCTTCAAACCAAAGTGATCATTCATTGCCACAAATGAAGCTGTCCTTTTCCAGCAGTCCCAGTGAAGCCAGTCGTTCAAGACTTGGATATTCTCAGTCCAGTGCATTCTCACCGGTGAAATCGAAATCCAAGACTGCATTGAAAATTAAACATGATAGCTTTGCAGATGATGACCAAGCTAGCCTGTGTCAGTCGGAAGGACAGTCTCCTAGCGTGGATGGAAGTTTCACTGGCTTGCAGGTTTCTTCTCTTGTAGATCAGATATTAACTTTGGGAGAGGTTTTGGGAGAAATTGTGAGAATGGCCAACATAGTTGAACGAGCTTCCCAGCTTTCCATCCAGGATCTGAAAGGAGAGGAGTAAGTATATTAATATCAGTTTCTTTGTGGCAAGGACTTCATTCAGATGTTTTCATATCGTCATTGCCCATTCTTGTTTCTAATATATTACATGTGTTGCAAAGCTTTGTGTTAGTTGGTCTTTTTCACAAATTGGTCACATGCTGACGATCCATTTCCAATGTTCAAACAGTCACAAGGAATTAATATCAAGTGCCAAATGTTATATTCTTTGTTTATACATGTCTGCCATGTTTGCTGTCAAGTCCATAGATCTCAACATTTTTAATATCTTGGGTGTCCTGTTTCCGGACATATGACCTCTTCTTTCTTTGGGGCGGGATGTATCCTAATGGTAAAGTGCTCACTTGATGCACTGATGGTTTGGTGAGCCCATTGGGCTATTTTTGGTTCCAGCCAGTGCACCACGATTGGTATATCAAAGGCCATAGTACGTGCTATCCCATCAGTGGGATGTTGCATATAAAAGATCCCTTGCTACTAGTGGAAAACCCTGTCTAATTGTAAAGTGCACTGTGAATATTTCAGCATGGTTTTGAGAGAACGGATAGAGCAGCTGGAGAGACACACTGAACGTCTGCAGGCAGAGATTGTGCTGAAGGATGCAGAGCTGAGCACCGCCAGTCAGGACGTCGCCCAGCTCCAGAACCGAATCAAACAGATGGTAACGGCAATGATGGATGTGTCCGACCAGCAGTCACAAATAAAGGTTAGGTACTCATTCATGAAAATAACACTCAAAAGGTATATTACCACAGTTTTTTTAAAAGGTATCTTTTTCACTGCAGTAATATCACTTAACAAAATGACGTCATTGGTCAGTTAAAATAATTACTAAATTGATATGTACTAACAAACCTGAAGATAACTTTAACAATCAGAATGTGCTAGTCTGTTACACATTCATAGCATTCTGGTGAAAAGTGGTATTACACATGTCATGGTCACTACATTTTTGTTGGTGCTAACCATTGATCAAATTATTTCCATTTTTATTCTTTCCATTTTGTTTTTAGACACATTTTATACCATTTGTTCACATTTGAATTTTCTTTATTTTGGTTCAGTAATTCATCAGTTATCCATTATTTTAGAAAAGACCACACACACACACACACACACACACACACACACACACACATACCACATCTAGTGTTTTCCAACATTTCTCAAAGCAGAATGGCATAATAGTTGATTAGGGCAGTTTAAAATGGCATACCCTTGGATACTGTTTCCAGGTATCTAGTGACAAACCTGAGTATAATGTATGTGATGACAATAGTCTAGATTTGAATACTGAATTTTATAAGTATGGTCGGTGTGCTTATGACAATCACTAGGATGATGCTAACATACACCAGCATGACATGGTGCTAATTGGATTATGGAGTTGGAGAACAATACACATCTATTATAAAGTTGTCTCAATAACTTCCAATTGTTTTTATAATTACAGAAATTGAAAACTGAAATAGAATGCTTGATGAACCAGATGAAAAGGGTGGAAAGTGAGAAACATGTTATAGCCGAACAGTGTGAGAAACTTATTGAACAACTGGAGACAAAGGCAGATGGCCATACCAGTAACCTGGCTGAGGTTCGCAATTTCAGGGAGGTGGTAACCCTCAAGAAGGAGGTTAGTTTAATACAGATTTATAATATTAACTCTAAAACTAGCATGAATACTGTCTTAATACTTGAGCTATTCTTAACAAAAGAATAAGGAATTTAGAACCAGAAAGATTAGGTTTGTCAAAAGTAGGATTGTGTTTTTAAAAATATTAATTTAAGCTACAAATTATAGGTAATGTGCAATTTAATGGTGAAAACATTATTCACCAAAATATTTCCATTGTCCTTGTATCTAGTCAGCAGTTTTAAAACAAATTCTTAACAAATGTGAGGATGGGATCAGTATTGTGTATTTATGTATTAGAAAAATTAGTTTGAGTAAATCATACTTTGGATATGTTTTTTGGGCACTAAATAATGCAGTACACCAGGGGTGGGGAAAAATAAAATTGTCAATCAGTCTCACGTGATGTCATCACTACTGGAGGGGGTAAGGAAAAGAAGAAGAAGAAAAATATATAAAATCATTTAAAAGGCAAGTGTTTTTAACACAAAATCTTAGTGATATTTTCATCTTGAATCATGAACCCGAAAACGATAAACGTCAAAACATGAAAGAAAAATTAAATGTTTGATCACATCAGCGAAAAAAAAAAACTGTATTTATTTTACATAATGGAATAAATAATATGAAAAAAGGAATAAAGGTTATGCATATTTAACTCCAACATATGTATAATAAGTATGAGTATTTAGTCCTGTGTCCTGAAAATTAATAAACCAATAACACCGTTGGAGCATTTGACAACTTGACCAAGCACACATTTAGACAAAACAATTAACGTTATCGCTGATTGGATGACATTTGACATCTACTGGCTCTAGAGATAGCCGGTTTAACTATTCCAGCTCACTCCCACTTGTCACAAAAAAGGTGAAAAACCTAGAGAAAATATAATTCGTATTTTTTCAGAATCATCAGTTGAGAATGAACTTGTGTGAAGAAGGTGATCGATACCAAGAAATGGTCAAGAAGGCTTCTAGAAAGGTAGGATATATTTTGCTGTATTGTCCGTTTAGATGTTATTTATACAGAGATCACCTAGTTTACTGTTTTAGTTTGTATAAATAATAGTGGACCCGCCTGATGCGCGGTCTGTCTAGGATCTATCGGCTAACCACTGGGTTTTTTCTCAACATAACCATATTACCGACGCCGATATAACCGTAATTATAATGTGTTGAGTGCGTCATTAAACAAAACCAAAAATAATAATAATTATAATAATACTGGAATTCACTCTGGATGAGTCTGGAGGAACACAAGAATGAAGAATGACTCCAAATTCAAAGTCTGCATGGGTTTGCGGCATATGCCATTTTCAAATTTTTCAACTTTCACCCATGAGTCTGATATTAATTTAAAATTTTAAGTAATTTTGGAACCATGAACCGTATTTTTAAAACATACAGATGTGTAGAGTTAATAATAATATAAAAATTTAAAAGCTTTTTTTTTTTGTCTGTTCTTGTGAGGAAATTATATTTCAAGTAATAAGTAAATTTCCATTACCTTGATTACAATACGACGTCATTCCATTGGTCAAGACATAGCAACACTAGTTTGTTCATTTGTGATAACTGACATCATTTTATACGGGCAAGTTGCCTTATTGAGCGTTATTGTTTATGGATCAAAAATAATTTAAGATTAAAGTGTTATTATTAGCACGTAAGATTAAAAAAATTTACAAGTATTGTCTGTAAACTTAAGTGAGAACAGCTTCGCCGATTCACATAGTTTGCAGGTTATATTTTTTGTTCATACTCCAATGAAAATAAAAGAAAATAACAGTAACATTAAAATATATATTCACTGCCAATTTGTATTTAAATGTAGACTGCTTCAGGGCTCGAAATGCAGTGTCAGTACATGCACCGGTGCATGCTGATTTTTGCGTGTGCATGTAACTTTTAAAACTGGGTGCACGCGGTGCATGCTAATATTTTTCAAGTACTGTGTATTGCGTATAGTAGTATCCTGTTGACTACCAGATTCAGACTCAAGTTGTTGAATTTTGCGTATGCATTTCGAAAACTTTTATCTTATGGGCGCATCCATTTTGTATCCCATAATCCTACTTACAACTTTCTGCTTTCGGTCATTTCCGTGAAATATATTTGCGAAAATTGCCAGCAATATCTCGGTTATATCCGTGAACGGTATCAGGGAAGGTGGTCGAGACCGATTTTGGGGTATCCACGCGCATAACACAGTTGTTGTCGTCACTGACAAATTGAACTCCACCAGATCTGTGATCAATACAAAGTACCGTAACTGCCTTGAACATTTTCGATCTCAAATAACGGCACTTGATCAAATGATTGTGAACGTGCAGGTGCGTTATTCGCGTAGTTGACTCAAAGTCGGCCAGTGATTATATGAATCGCAACTCGTCGAATTCCGTAGGCTAATTTATATTATACCAACAGATCTTATCGAGTTAAAAAAAGTTGATAACTTGCTAAATACAAAACACAAATATTCGTACGTTTTTGTAATAGGCATTATGGATTTCTGTAAGGCATTTACCTTGGATGAAATTTTCAAATTTGATCAAGAATCAGTAATATTTGACTAATAAACGCAGTTATACCGATACTGTTAATAAATAAATATAGGCATTGCCGAATTCCGAATAGCTTTGTATATAAAATTTACAAAAAACAAAGTTGCATGACGCACGCATGGTCATTAATTAATTCTTTAAACTTTTGTTATTTTAAAAAAATGGAAAAAGATAACCCCCCCCCACATACACACACACACAACAGTAACTGTCATCCAGCATGGATGTCAGACAGTGATACTTGTAGTGACAATTAAGACAGTTAAATTAAACAGAAAATTATAATCACACTAATCAAGGTAATTAAAATAGTATTTTCCTCATTGTTAACAGAATTTGTCTTATTTTCGGTGCATGCAGAATTGTAATGGTGCATGTAAAATAAATTTCAGCATTTTTTTTCTTCTAATTTCTAGCCCTACTGCTTTAAAAGAGCCAGCATTTGTAATGCGGTGAAATATGTGACCTGCTACAGTTGTTAACATCAAACATCACAGTTCATTAATAAACAAGTATATGTAAGAAATATATACCTACTTTAGATTGTAAACTGTATTTTTATTTTTTTTAAATTAAAGATCAAAATCCTTGAAGATAACTGGAAGAAAGCAGAAGCTGAAGTGTTTCGATTTGATGAACTTGTTGAAACAATACGCAAGGTCGGTGGCACTAGTATTAGGCAGTTTTAAAGATTTAATTCTTTAAATGTGCATTCTGGGTGGTGGTGGAGGGGGGTTATTGGATAACAAGAGTACTGTTAAGGTACATGATATTGTCTAGAGCAGAAAATGTTGCCAAATTATCTATTAAACTTAAAAAATTACATAAACCCAGTAATTTTCTAACAAAATATCAGTATTACATGAAACATTCTGCCAATTATTTTTAAAATTAGCAACTGGCAAATTTGGCAAGTATCGGAGTTAGCCCTGATACCATGTCCAAAAGAAAAAAATGCTCTGAAAATGCACAGTTTCCAGACAAATGGACAAAGCAATATCATAAATATGATCTGTCAAAGACAGGCATATAAAGCCTTGATTGAATTCAAAGAAAAATTAGTTAGATTGGAAAATAAGAGGAAAAACATGCTTTGATACTTATATAGACTATTTTTAAATTATAGGATTTTATGGCAATTGTTTTAAGGGAATTGTTTAAAATTCTGAGCCATTTTGGATTTGGATTTCAGATGCTAGAGGACAACAGAGCTGTCATCGAGTCAAATGAATCCTTGGCAAAGCTTCTGCAAATTGTCAGTGGAGAGGATGTTGAAGGATTTGGAATATCCTCCCAGAACCATGAGACAATCAGCAACAACTCTTCTCTTTTAACTCCACATACCTGGAGTTTTCTCAAGTGACAACCTACATAACCAAAGACAATTTAAATTGTTAAACGTTGACCAACATTAGCAAAGTTGGTCACATATAGTTTACCTCACTTTATTGTTATCTTTCTTATATACATGTGCTATTAAATAAGAAACCAACAACATTTGTACAAATGTGTATGTGCTTGTCATTTAGCAGTGAAAGAATATTGTCAGTCTTTGATCTTTTGTGTACACTACTATGAATAAGAAGTCATCAAAACATTTGTATAAATGTGTATTAGCTTGTCATTGATAATTGAAAGAGTATTGTCAGAGTCTTGGGTAGCCAAAATACAGAACATGAATGAAATTTTAACATAGGATGAAAAGAAGCATTATTGAAAAATATTTGTGCACTACTGCTGGATGCTTATGTTCTCATGAAAGTTAGCTTCCCATGCTACACATTGCTCTCAAACCATTATAAATAATGCTAACCATATTCTTCCTATCTCAGGACCTCTGGATCATTAATATCCATGAGAGGGGCGGCATATTAGCTATGATCATCCACAGTTAAAGAAGTTGATTTGATATTCTTCAAGATGTAACCTATGCTTTGACGGCTTCCAAGGATATGTCTCCTGTCAAAAACCAGCTTTAGTAAAATCTGAACTGCTGCATGCTGTTTGTATTATGCTGTTATGATATTGAAGTTTCTAGACTTGTTGAAGTCTTTAAACATCAAACGCAAATGTTTCACTAATGTTCGCTATTAGATTGGTTCCCGACTTGGCCATTTGGTTCAGCGTGAAACACATAAACCAGTCTAGTGGTTTTTCTGATCAGTCTGGCTGAACGTAGCCCAGATGTCATTCAGCTACAGTCACCAGTAGTAACACAGAAAATGGCCATCTTTGGTGATAGTTTTAAAAGTTCATAACTATTAACTGATTTTAAAAAGGGTTTTGAGCATTATTTAATTATATAAGTGACATGGGCTAGTTTGTTTTCTTCTGGGTTTTTTAAATCCAAGAAAGAATAATTTGCTAACAATTGTATATTCTCATATACTGCTACTTTATCATTTTTATTTTCTAGGATGAAGGAACCCGATGCTTCTCTTCTTCCTCTATTTAAACAAAAGAAATATTAGTAAATGTAATTATTCTTATAAGTTAGTATCTGTATGTAATGAACACACAAGTTTGTTTCCTTTGTAATTTCTCCAACAGGTTTTGATATTTATTAAAGGTGCTATCTCAATTTTGCATAATACTGGTTTGTTTTGAAATGTAAACAATACACCTTCAAGAAGATGAATGCAACGGTTTACAGTGAGCACACAATTTAAATAGTCCTTAGTTATTGATGCAAATATTGATTAATTTTAATTATTTATTACCAGTTAGGTACAAATAACAACATGCGGGCAGCATAGCCCAGTGGTACAGTGCCCGCCTGATGCGCGGTCGGTCTAGGATCGATCCCCGTCAGCTAACCACTGGGGGTTTTCTCGACATAACCATATGTCCGACGCCGATATAACCGTCATTATAACGTGTTGAGTGCGTCGTTAAACAAACAAACAAATAAATAAATAACAACATGGGACACTTGTAACAGATATAGCACCTTCAATGTAGCACATGCTATTTTCCTGGTTTGCAGTTGTCAGATTGCACTCTTTTATTTGATACACTGGTCTTGGTGGTGTTGTGGCTAGGCCATCGGTCTACAGGCTGATAGGTACTGGGTTTGGATCCCAGTCGAGGCATGGGATTTTTAATCCAGATACAAACTTCAAACCCTGGGTTAGTGTTCCATACGGCTCAATGGGTAGGTGTAAACCACTTGCACTGACTAGTGATCCATAACTGGTTCAACAAATGCCATGGTTTGTGCTATCATGCCTGTGGGAAGTGCAAATAAAAGATCTCTTGTCTGTCATGTAAAAAAAAAAAATAGTAGCCTATGTGGCGACAGCCGGTTTCCTCTTAAAAAAAAAAAACCGTGTCGGAATGACCATATGTTTGGCGTCCAATAGCCAATGATAAGATAAAAAAATCAATGTGATCTAGTGGCGTCGTTAAATAAAACAAACTTTACTTTCTTATTTGATACAATAAGACTTGGTTTATAATAGCGTATTAAATATACTTTTTATATCCATTAATTTCCAAAATTTTATGATATGCAATTTTACACTTCATACCCTCTGGTAGAGACTTATAGCCAAATTCTTTTTATATTGTCATAGAGTTGGTACAGTCCAGTACAAAGATAGCAACGTAATAAAAGAGTTATATGGTTGGCTTCTTGACACTATGTAAAGTTTAAAAAAGTTGGAAAATACTAATTTATTGATCATTTTAATTATTGTTCTATTGGATTTAAAAATGTTGATAATTTTTATGTCTTGAAGAGGAAACCCAATACATTTTTTCATTCTTTTAGATATACCAGTTGTGGTGCACCGGATGAGTGTCTGGGTTGCAGTTAATATTTCCTGTTGATATTAGTGTGATCCACATAACTTTATTCCATGAATTTCATTTACCATGATGATATAATTACAAACTTTCCAAATTTATACAATTTACTGTATTCCGATTGGCTGACGTCACTAAAAAATCAAGTGTTATCCTTCCATAAACCTCATAAAAATATGTCATCACGGAAGACGGTGATCAGTTGTTGTCGCCATCTTCGGCAGATGTGATTGCGAATATAGGAGGAGACGTCTGCACAGAACTCTGATGTAAAGCAACATGTGGCTATGTTGTTCGTTAATAAGAAAATCGCCTGTCTCTGAACAGGAACAAAGTGTTTATATACCAAATGTAACTTGCTAGACGTTTCTCGAATTCACTAGATTAAACTCTGACGTCATACCAAAGACTCATAATATTTTATTAAAGGGTCAGAATCTAAATTTTATAAACTTAAAATGTACATCTATAACAACTTCTTGTACGGTTTGTAATTATAAGACTTGTTTCTCATTTTTTAGGAATTTATCAATGTATAAAAGTAACATTTGTGACTTTTATATATCAATAAATTCCTAAAAAATTAGAAACAATTCTTATATAATCATAAATAGTGTTTCTCATTTACATAGCTGCCAACTGTCTATATTTTCATTTGGTCATAGCAAACAAACACATTTTCCAGTCAGTACTTTTATTTGTATATGCTTCAACAGTTAAGACACAAGAATAAATAAAATTTCATTGTAATGAAAGGACGAAATATATGAAAGACATGGGCAATGTATTTTTAAGATGGGACATATTTTCTAATATTTGTACTAGGTTAAATTTCATTTTATTTCTTAAAATATAGTTTTTTCGTACGTTGAAGACCAAATATAGTTTTGACTTCACATTGAATATACAGACACAGATATTCTAAACAAGATAATATATTTAATATACAAGTGTAATCGTAGAAATATTTTATCAGTCGGAAACATCTTATAATGCAGCAAACTCGGGAATATCCCTTTAAAATATAGCCTCAAGTATTTTATCTTGGAAATAATAAACCGTTGTGAATCCGTTTAATAACAGAAATATGTTATTACGAGAATCCAGCTAGCCACATGAACGTTTTATTACATGACAAATTCACTCAAGTTATGTGGGGTACATGCATTCCATTTTCCTTACTTCCAGAAAATTAGTTGATTATAAACAAGCTTATGAGAAATGAATGAAACGTTGTTTAATCAGCAACCACTGTGGATTAAACAAGGTGATGCAGCAGCACAAACTACATTACAACCAGCACTGACTGAATTACAAAATAGATTTAATCGACCCATCAACTGCAGATATATTTTATTTAATTATTATTCACATGATTTACAATTGCCATGTGCTATAATGTCCTACATGAATAGAATAAATGTTCAATGGCACCCTGGGACTGTCATGAATGTTCTACATGACATCCGATTGGTTAATGTTACATCATGTGCGATTCCATTTGAGATCATATTGCACTGCTCTGTGGTTTTGAGAACCCATAAATAATATTGCACTGTATTTGGTGTGAAATAGGAAATCCCTTAGCACTGACCCATAAATGTTACAGGTTTGATTGACCGAATTTGAAAATTGTTTCATGTATGACTGAAGTAATAAAACAATTATGGCACTATGATGAGACCAATATATTTTATGAAGTGCAAAAAAATAAATATCAACCCTGTGCCACAGTGCTATAACTGCTTATTATTTGAAGCTATCTTTATTGTCACATCATTATAGCATCACTGGATATCACTTTTTTGTATATAGATGGCAAGTTTGTGGTTTGTAAAAAAATGTATGTCATCACTATATTAGATGATTCATTCAGTAATTCAAAAAAAAAGAAGAGTAAAATTATATAAATGATAAATAGCAGCTTGTTGATGTAAAATTTCAGATTTGCCAAACATTTATTTTATTTTAATATTTTCGAGGCCATTTTTCATGGGCAACTTTATTAATGGGTCGATAGATCTTGAAATTAGGGATTCAACTTGTAGCCGAGATTGACTAATACATTATGAACATCATTTCCTTAGCACATTTAAATTAATATTCGTAATAACATTATTCCCAAACTCCGTCATAAAATATCAATACTTGCAAAGTCTGAATATTTAAAGTACATTTTAAATACATCTTCATATCATAAAACTAGATTTTTGACAATCCATATTGTTTATATTAAATATACATGTTGTATGATTATAATAACACAAATTAAAATGTGTACTTGTAGAAAATGAAGATAATATAAACGGAAGGTAATAAAATAACGTACACAGTGAACAACAATGTATACAGTCTCACGAGAATATGTAGGTTATACCTCTTCTGACAACGTAACAACATATTTTAAAAACAAGTCTCTTTGGGATTTACAACCTTGTGAACCTAAAAGTCCAGTTCACTTTTTATGTCATTCTAATAACACAATTAAAAATAACAAAAACACAACCAAGCGATTAGGACATGATTTACCAGAAATTCAGCTTAATGTATAAAAGCAATTATTTGTCTCTCTCTATACACTTCTTATGACACTGCACTCTAAGCATGTCTTCATCCAGTAACTCCAGAAAATCACAACATAATTCCCAGGTTCAGCTAGCAAATGTGTCGCTAATTTTCATGAACTATTTGACTGGTTCCCAGTGTAACCATTTGGTTTACTGTGAAGCACATAAACCAGTCTAGAAGACATTTTTATTATGTGTCTGGCTGAAGTTGGCCATTAACAAGGCAGTCCTAAAAAAAATTACAGTCACATTACCTAAATTACCCTTTCTCTCAGTTGTGGTTATGATGCTTCAATCAAAATCGCTATTTACAGAAAAGCTAAGCAACATGCCAGCAAAGTTTATTTTAATATAAAAAAATCCATGGAACAGGAAGATTTGGCAAGGGCATGTATTGCACTTTTGATACGTCTGTTGATCACATTTAGTACATATACTCAGCAGTTAAGGTTTACTGGATTTTCCAAATAACCCTTTTTTCGTTCCAGGCTTATCTTGACCAGCCTGAAAATGAAAACAAAACAAAAATAAAATCAGTTTTTCAGCATTCAGGATATGTGGTGTATAAAATTTAGTCTGGAGGAATAAGACAAATGTTGAGCTTGATTCATCAAAGAACAATAAAAGGAATCGATTTCATATGCTATTAGAATAAAAAAAATTCAAACCAATCCAGAGGTTTTTTTTAATCCTGAAGTTCTATAAAAAAAATAATGCTAATGTAGGATCAATGTTTGCTTTTTAGAATGTCCATGATGTATACTACAAATATTACTCACAAGAACTTTTGCTCCAAGAAGCATTTTCGCCTTGTCTTCCTCCTTTTGTACATCCGTTAGGACTTGTTCATCGGTCACTCGCGTCTTCATACGTAGTTTCTGTTTTATTGCCTAAAGACAAAACAAAAATGTTGACCCTAAGTGGTTCATTTGTTGGTATAAACTGATGTTTCTAAATCTTTATCATCCATTAACTAAATCTATAATACTAGCACAAAGCCTGCACTAAGATTAATTTTATTTTTTAGTTTATACTTTATTGTTTATGTAAACAGTTTTTATACTATAAATCTGTGAACTGCAATTTGGAGAAAACTTGAGGTGTTTTCTCTTTTATTATACATTACCGATCCTCAAAACAAAGTGCAATTTTCCGTGGGGGGGAAATTGCACTTTGTTTTGAGGATCGGTAATGTTAAAAGAAATGCTAAATTGCAAAAATACATAATATAAGTTGACAACATCCAACTGATAATTTGATGTACCGTAATGAATACTGTTTTAAGTTTTAAATATATTTATTATTATTACCCTAAGATATTTTAAATTTCAGAACAACATTACTGTAATGCAAGTTTGACACTTAGAATTTAAAACAATTACAGGTTTATCATCACAGACCACTGACCTATTTAGTGGTCTAACAAAAATAATTTTTTAATGGAATTTTATAAAAATAATTGAATTTTGGCAATGGTCCATAATTCAAAAACTAAATTACAGAGAGGGATGGCATGGATTTCACTCCATCATGGTTCAGTTAAGGTGATGTGACAGGTAGATTTGGTTTTCAATAATTAATATAATTTTTATTTGTTATCCATTTTTAGAGAAATAAGGTCCTTAAATCCATGATAAAAAGTACAGAAAAGAGTCATGAATTTTTTCTCGGGGAAAACTATATGTGGGAAAGACCGACAAACAGGATGAAGACAAAATCTGTAGTCTTCTCTGGTTGGACCATGGTGTCTTTTTGGTACAATTTATTTTAACAGAAAGCATGTATGCTGAGCTTTTAATATATCAGTCATAGATTGGAATAAGACTCACATGATCCATAGAGAAGGATTGATCCCTACAATCCACAGCAGCTCAGGATTACTCTACTATGGCTTAGGAGACAAGTGTGCAGAAGACATGAAAATTTGGACAACAGCTTTCATATATGAAAGTTTTCTAGGCAGACAAGGTAGCACTACTCAACTACATTCCAGGGGCCAAATTCACTAAACTCTCACAACTTTTTGATCTCGCAGTGCAATGCTAAAAGACTTGCAAAGAGAATGCTGTGTTGTCTTAACAGAGCCTAAGAGAGCTTTGTGAATGCCTTAGGCCAATTGGAAAGAAAATAGCAAAACAGTTTTTCCTGTACCTGTGATACAAGAGTTGTCTTGCTGTGGTTTTTCAGAGCAATAAGAAAGTCGAACCACGTCCAGATCTGATTGTGATATTCCGCAGTCGGAAGCACAAAGCTGAAGTCGTGAACATCTAGGATATTCTTGTCCTTCTGGCCCTGAAATACCAAATAGTAATTTAAACATGCATTACCATATGGATTATCATTTTAGTATGAAATTGTACTACAAAATACCAAGAAGTAAGGTTTATGTTAGTGGTGGCAAAGTTACCAATTACAAAGTCAAACTGAATCTGAAAAATATAATTTCGCAACAAAGTTAACTTGACACCTACATTTTAAGATAATTTTTGGCAATTTAATTCATAGGCCATTTAATTGTTATACAAAACATTTTAAAAAATGTATATATAATTAGAAGACAAAGAGTTACAAGTTTCCTCAGCCCTTCCAATTGCTAGTTAACCTTATATATACTAAAGTATGGTATAACAAGGGTTGTGCTGAACATCGGCAAAAAGTTTGTTTAAAAAAATTTCATTAGTGAGTTTTAATGAATAAAATGAAAAAAACATTGCTTAGCAAGTACTAGTTAAAATTTTATAATTGTGTAGCAATCTTTGAAATCTACAAAGCAAATGGTGATAAGATACTTTGCAAAATTTTCTTTGAACACACTTTTCTGGTAATACAATCCTGGCCAGATGTTACAATAAAATATTGCAAAACATTACAGCCTTTAAAGAGACCAGTTACGGAGAACAAGTTGAGATTTTATTGTACCTTGTACGACACTCGTAATGTGACCTCGGGAACCTTGATGTACAGAAAACTATTGTTGTTGGCAGCTCGCTCCTGAAATAAATGTTCAAACTATTGGATCTAAAAACAAAATACACAAACTCTTGTTCTTATACAACACAAAAAAGGTGAATATTTTAAACACTGTAGTGAGTTTAATATTCTATTTAAACAATGAATTTGCAAATGGGTTTTTTTTTAATAGAAAAAGTTGGTGTACATTAATTATTAATTGAGATTAGTAACCCGAGAATAGCCTGTTAAGGGGACCTAGATGGTGTACTAACTTCAATGATGAACAATGATTTAAATACTTTCTTTACTGGATTTATCAAATAATTTGTGTTTAGTAAATGATTACCAATATTTAAAAAAAACATGTGGCATCTAAGTAGAGAGACTTACTCAGCAATTTAATAATATGCAAATAAATGACTTGCCTTCATCTTGTCAATGTCATCTGAAGTTCCAATCTTTTTCATAGTCAATCCTTTTCCCTTTTTTGCTTTCTTCTTGCTTGCTTCCACATCATCATCTATTAAAACACAGATACCACTGTTTAATAAGAATTCTTCAGAATTGTCTTGTCTAACATACATTTATTTAGTGTCACATAGTTACATCCATAGATATTCATTTCAATATATCTTTTAAAAATATATGTTTAAAGCAATAAAACAAACCCCGGGAAAGTGCATATCACAGCCTTTGACCAGTTGTGGTTCACTGGTTGGAATGAGAAAAAACCCAATTGGTTGAATGGATCTACTGAGGTGCTTCAATCCTGCCCACATATTTGATTAAAAGTACCATTAAAAATAACTGATTAGTAAAAGACACATTGCCACACCAACTGATCTAAATACTGCCCCATGTCTGAAGTACTATATCAGTTAAACCCGACTCAGTGGTGTCGTGGTTAGGCCATCGGTCTACAGGCTGGTAGGTACTGGGTTCAGATCCCAGTTGAGGCATGGGATTTTTAATCCAGATACCGACTCCAAACACTGAGTGAGTGCTCTGCAAGGCTCAATAGATAGGTGTAAACCACTTGCACCGACCAGTGATCCATAACTAGTTCAACAAAGGCCATGGTTTGTGCTATCCTGCCTGAGGGAAGCGCAAATAAAAGATCCCTTGCTGCCAATCAGAAAGAGTAGCACATAAAGTGGCGACAGCAGGTTTCCTCTCAAAATCTGTGTGGTCCTTAACCATATGTCTGACACCATATAACCGTAAATAAAATATGTTGAGTTCATCGTTAAATAAAACATTTCTTTCTTTCTTTCATATCAGTTAAGTAATATGTACCCTGATCATCTGCTTCAATGTTCTTGTCTGGGAAGAAGAAACCCATGACGGCCTCGTAGAACTGATAGGTCATCTGAATGTTGAGGGGAACCACGTTCACCTCGAAATGTTCCTTCACAGCAATTCCACCGACTGAAAATATACGGTTTATATATACAAGTGGATAAATACATCAAAACAAGAGACACAAAACTGGAAGAAAATCATTTCCCAACTGAAAATGTAACTTTTTTTATTTCCGAGGACAGGATAAGTATACCGAACCAAAATGTACAAAACAGAAAATCAATCATTTGCCAACAGAAAATATAAATTCTAATTCAACATAATTGTAAGAAGAAATCTAATTGGATATGTAGGGAAGTAGAACCAGAGTTTAATCAGCACTATGGCCCATTGATTACTTAATCATCAATTACTGGATGTCAAACATTTGGTAATTGTTTACCTGTAGGCTTAGAGGAAAGCTGCTACAATTTCTATTAGCATGAACATGAATAGTTAATTTTATTGTTGTATATTATTATCAGTTTGGTGACATTTATATTTTAACAATTAAGTGATGCTAATTTCTAAGGAGTGCAGTGACTCTTGCAAAAAACATTCAGGAGAGGTTTTTTCAGCCCTGGAAGATTTTATAAACGGCAGTCTCTGCTACAGACTGGTGAAACTTGTATAAATACCTGGGGGTCTCTCGCTGCAGAATATGCGCAGAGCCATCACTCTACCATCCTTACCAACAGCATCGCAGGGCTCAAGAACATCCTGCAAACAAAGAGAACATAACAGCATGATACACACAGACATGGATCCATTCAATAATTACGTAACAGAATCAAGCCATTCTTGTATTTCTTTGTATACC
>JAECMU010135407.1:0-15828 GCA_016106625.1 Dracogyra subfuscus
CATCCATCAATCATATCCATCCATCCATCCATCCATCCATCATATTCATCCATCCATCATATCCATCCATCCATCGATCAATCATATTTATCCATCCATCCATCAATCACATTCATCCATTAATCATATTCATCCATCCATTAATTATATTCATCCATCCATCAATCATATTCATCCATCCATCCATCATATCCATCCATCCACCAATCATATTCATCCATCCATCCATCCATCCTTCAATCACATTCATCCATCAATCATATTCATTCATCCATCCATCAATCATATTCATCCATCCATCAATCATATCCATCCATCCATCATATCCATCCATCCATCATATCCATCCATCAATAGCTGATCATTAATAAAGCAATGTGCTGTCACTAAACAAAACAAATTTTACTTTTTAAATTTAAAACTTTAATTTATTCATCCATCCATCATATCCAACCATCCATCAATCATATCCATCCATCCATCAATCATATCCATCCATCCATCCAACCGTCAATCCATCAATCATATTCATCCATCCGTCCATCAATTATATTCATCCAACCATCCATCCATCATATTCATCCATCCATCCATCAATCAATCATATCCATCCATCCATCCATCATATCCATCCATCCATCCATCATATCCATTCATCATATCTATCCATCCATCCATCGATCATATCCATCCATCAATCATATCCATTCATCCATCCATCATATCCATCCATCATCCATAAATCATATCCATCCATCCATGAATGAACATTACATACATGTACATGTATATATAATTAAATGTATTCCATTCATATATTTTAATTATTGGTAGCAGGCAATGTATATATATATGATTAACATTTTAACTGAATTAAGGAACTATCAGGTATTTACTTTTTAAATTGACAATCTATTTTCACAAAAAGGGGTAAATAATGGTAAAGACATTGCACTCCCAAATTTTCCACAAAAACAGCATATGATGTAAATTTAACAGGGATGCACATAAAAACCATCATCCCTTGATGCACTGGATATGATAGATGTAGATGTATTAGAAAAGCTTGTGATTATAATTTTACACCAAAATTTCCACTCCATTATTGTGTACAAATTATAAAGCACATGTTATCGTTATGGAATCATGAAACTCCAAAATGTAAGTAAACGACTCACAAATACATAAGTCTCTTAAATTTCAATTTCAAATATTAAAATAAAATTACAATGCACACAACTTTAAGTTGCTCCTTTTATTTTTTATTTTACTGTCTTTACTGTTATATTATCTATAAAAAGAACAACAAATTTGATTGGTTCGAAAGGTATATCCATCAAATCTAGGTGAAGCTTAGATCTACATTTTAAGTGCATGAACACTAGCTGGGTATCATTATAGGCAAGTTATTTTTAATTCTTAAAACACATTTTTAAATTTCACATTTATTGTCTATCTTTACCATTAGTTTAATAAAGTATCCTGGAAGCATGACAAGTCCATCATTATATTTTTTCATTCTGTAAATCTGTTTATAAAAGCCATTTGCATGATTGCATTACTGAAGTACATTGCAGATGGCAGAAATACCATGTCATGTGTCTTTACTGTTATAATTTTTCTCTTTACCGATGTCAGATATGCTGAACAATGGAAAAGACAAATTTAATACTTCTTTTAGCATTACATCTTCTAGTCCAGAGGATACATGTGCACAATGAGGAATTGTGCACTTTTTGATAAAAGCATGACACATGTACTTGGCACACACATACTAGACATCATAGAGAACATTTTAAAGATTGGAGGCATTCTCAATATGATCTGTGGTGTAAATAGCGGCCATTTTGACCTGTGGTGTAAATGGCGGCCATTTTTCAAGATGGCCACTGTGGATATTTCTTAATATTATGACATGTACAAATTAGCTCAGAATACTATTTTGATCCATTTTAATGTTACATATGCCTTCAAAATGTAT
This sequence comes from Dracogyra subfuscus, assembly GCA_016106625.1. Taxonomy (NCBI): domain Eukaryota; kingdom Metazoa; phylum Mollusca; class Gastropoda; order Neomphalida; family Peltospiridae; genus Dracogyra; species Dracogyra subfuscus. The sequence continues at coordinate 1,982 of JAECMU010135407.1, forward strand.
TCATTAGGCTACAAGAAGGATATCAAACCTTGTATTTGGTGGCCCTTGTGATATGTAGGGGTAATTTTAGGTTAAAAAACCCCATAATTTGACCTGAAAAATAACATTTAATCCATTATCTTTAAAGTGATTCATGTATGAAACTATGTTTATCTTCAAAAACAATTCCTGTATTATTAGGGGACCCTAACAGATGAAAAACCCCAGGAGTGTAGACTTAATGTACCCACTCTGTGAAGGTTTAAAAAATGCCAATACAATGGTTATTGTAGATAATGGTTGTGTGATCTTTTTCTGACCACCTAGCAGGGATAGATGACACAGTCACGCTACCACATTCCTGAGGTGCAAGTGCACATTCAAAGACAAGATCAAAATATCTACTAGATATACTCTTTTGGCTTGGACTAGTTTTGCTAGGTATGTGTTTTGACCTAGGCACCGGCAACTCAGTTTTTAACCACCAATAGTTTTGGAACAATTTGCTACTTTGCAATTAAATAAATAAATAAATAATTTATTTGCTATGCTTTTGTATTGGCTTGTATAGGTGCTTTATTATTTGTTTTTAATCATTCACAGATTCCCTCAGTCTTTGATGAATATAAATCTTTAAATGAGGTTGAATTAAATACCTGATAGACTGGTTTTGCTTTTACAAAACGTTCCAAAAAGGTCATAAATACTGAAATTGCACCCAGATGCAATATACCGTCACATGTTATTATTATTATGTTAATTTCACTCCTTTAATGGAAGCCGTATGGTTATGCCATCTACCTACAACATCATACAATTGGAAAAACCCATCTATAGTCGATAAATGTGATACCTGGTAGCTTATAAAATACTGTAATCGTATCTTTTGTCATGCTACAAATACATGTACATGTGTAATCTAGAAGTGGTACCACAGCTACAAATTTTTAACATGTTTTTGTGGAGGGGTGGGGGGATTTTAAATTGAACAAAAATTTATAGCTAGTTTCAATGTACATGTATCTGGTTTGAGGCAATCTTTAACAAGTAATGTCTGGCTTTGGGGGATTTCCGGTTTATAGAGGGTCTGGTTTTGAGACGTTTCACTGTAATTGGGAAAAGTACAGACAGATAGATCCTTTATCCAACATCAGATGCAGCCAAGCATGCAGAACACTTGTTGTGTACACAATCAGGTTCAATGGGATGGAACAAAATGGCTGTGCCTGTTATATATAACAGCTGTCACATTTAACAATTTTATTACTTAAATATATCAATATACTTGTTGATATTAAGCAATAGTGTGCAATAAATATTGTTGAATATATATATGCCTAACCGTCCAAAAGTCTTGCACATGCATTTCTTTAAGTGTGGTGGGTGTGATTAATGGGAAATTTATGCAAGATTCGCTACCTACGGTAATACACACATTAACCGAAAAAAGAGAAGATATTATATGAATCATTAAAGGTGTATAACAGTAGTTGTAAGTATCGTATTGCACTAATTTTATATTAAATTTTTATTTATAACAGTTAACTACAAATGAATGGATCCCAAATGTATTTTTTGCATAATTATGTGCAATTCAAGAAAATAAAAACTGTGATGGCCTTGCACTTAGTATAAATTATAGTTTTCCCATGGCAGGATACAAAAATAAACAGAAAACTGAAAAATCTACTTAAAGAAGTCACCAAAACAGCAGCCAATTTTTTGCCTTCAAAGAATTATTTGTAAACAGGCCATGACAATAATGTACAGTACTACCCAGTAACTGACATTGTGTGATCTGTTATTCTAATAATGTTTAAAAATATAATACTTTTTACTAAAAAATGAATTATTTTATTATACTGTTTTATGTAATTGTATTTATGGTATAAAATATATACACATTTCAAAACAAAAATTAATAAATTAAAAAAATGAGAATGCCTCCAATCTTAAAACTATGCTTGTATCAAAAAAGTGCACAATTCATTCATACACAATGTAATAGTAATAGTTACAATTATATATCTATATATACAAAAAAGAAAGAAAGAAATATTTTATTTAATGACACACTCAACACATTTTATTTACGGTTATATGGCATCAGGCATATGGTTAAAGACCACACAGATGTTGAGAGAGGAAAACTGCTGTCTCCACTTCATGGGCTACTTTTTCCCCATTAGCAGCAATGGATCTTTTATATGCACCATCCCACACAGGATAGCACATACCACAGCCTTTGATATACCAGTCATGGTGCACTGGCTGTGGCGAGAAATAGCTCAATGGGCCCACCAACGGGGATTGATCCTAAACCGACCGCGCAGCGAGTGAGTGCTGTACCACTGAGCTACGTCCCACCCCATCTATATACATGTACATTTATAAAAGTATACCATTATTGTCTTTGTTATTAATAAATTAACGGTAAACACAATTATTTACTATTATGCCTTATGATTGAGGGTAAAAACAGAAGCACAGAAATATTTTTAGGTACATTTAAAAAAATTATACATATCTGCTTTAGATTTTACAATTAAAGACATGAAAAAACCCCAGTATTTTATATTTTTTAAAGTTTTTCTAAATACAACTAAAATACAGTATACATTTGTCCCTGCATGTTTGAATGTATGTTCAAAACAGTCCTATGGATCTGTAGTCAAAATAACAATGAGTAATTTATTTTTTGTAAACAAGTCTGACTGTTTCAATTACTTGTCTGTCTGACTTGAATTACTACCATTAATAATGCACCTGCCACAAGAATTTGTTGGCGTTTTTTCGTCTTCTTCAAAGTATATACTGTTAAAACAATTTAGAGGACACAATATTTCAACATTTATGTACAGGTGCATGCAAGCGGGCAGCATAGCCCAGTGGTACAGTGCCCGCCTGATGTGCGGTCTGTCTAGGATCGATCCCCGTCAGCTAACCACTGGGGTTTTTCTCGACATAACCATATGTCCGACGCCGATATAACCGTAATTATAATGTGTTGAGTGCCTGGTTAAAAAAAAGAAAAAAGAAAAAAAAGTGCATGCAATGTGTCCTTATACATGTACATGCGACGGTAGTTATGCAAATTTTGGTATGAGTTAAAAGTCTGTTTTGCTTAACAACACCACTAGATCATATTGATTTTAATAATCACTGACTATTTGATGTCAAATATTTGGTAATTTTGACAAAGAGTCTTAGAGGAATTACAATTCACTGCATTTTTTTCATTAGAAGCAAGAGATGTTTTATTTGCATCATATCAGAGACAGGATAGCACATACCATGGCTCTTGATATACCAGCCATGGTGCACTGGCTGCAATGAGAAATAAACTAATGAGCCCCATGACAGCAATCAATCCTAGACCATCAGGTGAATGCTTAAATACCACTGGCCTGACCAAATGAAACTGAAAGAATGAATTTTTAATGATACCCCAGCCCAAAAATACACATTGGCTATTAGGAGTGCAAATTAGGTTGAAGACAATTTAGATGTACTAGTGTATATACAATGCAGGGATCACTCTGGATGAGTAAAACAATTAGCCAAATTACATGTACGGTACATGTATCAATTAAACTTCACAAATTACAAAAACACAAAAAAAATATTTTTTTAAATTACTGCATAAAAGTATTCTGACAAATTAAAATAGAATTTGTCAATTAATTCTAAGATTCACAACTGGTAAATTTGGCAAGTGTCAGAGCTAGCCCGGCTTGCAATACATTTTATTAAAGCTGTCATCTGAAGTAAATTTTAATATTTAATTTATGTGTCATTATGTAATTTATTTAGATCTTATTTACAGTCTGCATGTACTACAGGAAGCTGGGGAACATGCAAGTCATACTCAATTGTGCTGGGATGTCATTAAACATTCATTCATTCATTCATACTCAATGTAATTCACTGAAATAGAAAGACAAAGTTTGTTTTCTTTAATAACACCAATAGAACATTGATTTTATTAATCATCGGCTATGCATGTCAAACATTTTGTCATTTTAACATAGTCCTAGAGAGGAAACCTGCTACATTTTTCCATTAGTAGCAAGGGATCTTCTATATGCACCATCCCACAGAAAGGATAACAAATACCAAGGTCTTTGATATACCAGTTGTGGTGCACTGGCTGAAATGAGATTCAGAAATAGCCTAATGGGCCCACCGATGAATATCGATCCTAAACTGACTACACATCAAGCGAGTGCTTTACCACTGGGCTACATCCCACCCTCTGAAATAGGCAATGTCTGGCTGTATACCACGATGACATGTAACTGTCAAATTCGCATATAAGAGATTAATAATTAATTTAAATACTAGTACATGTATTTATATGTATATTCACCATATTTTGTATTTTGTGCATCTACAAATTAGTATTATACATGTATTTTAATATATATGTAGGCCTACAATGTATGAACATTTTATATATATCTATAGGGTAAATAAATATATTACATTGCATAGCTTCAGAATTTGACAAATCCATTAGCTCTTTGGTCTAGGAACATGTAATTTGCTTTCAAAATCTTGATTAGCAATATTTCTACTCAAGTGAAAATTGATTAGCAACTAGTGTTTAATGTTTTAAAATTGTACAGCAATTTCTGAAACTTGCGTAGCAGAGCATGATACAATACTGAACAAAATATTCTCTACAACTGTATATTACTATCATACATGTACATTGGACACTAGCCAAAGCTTATATGAGGACTATGTGATTTTTTCAAACATGTTGTGCACTGTACTCTTGAGTGCCTAATAAGCATAGGGGCTGAATAAGCATAGGGTCTGGACATTTTTCTAAAATCCATTAAAAGTGGGGTGCGGAATTAGCGTAGGGTGTGAACATTTTTTAAAACCCAATAAGAGTAGAGTGCGGAATTAGCATAGGGTCTTTAAATATAGCTAAATTGAAAATTGACTAGTAATGAATACAGAATACAACTTTAGTAAGCTCTTGAAAGTATGCATATGTACCTATTGGACACATTATAAACATATGTTTCTATTATCTAACTGTTACAACTGTATTACTGTCACACACAATTCATTAAAACATTAAGTGTATTTTTATGTTTAAATGAAATTATGATAATTAATGTGAGGCAAGATTGCAGCTTTGAAAAAACAATCCAAAAGCATACATGTAGGTGGGACATTTATGATACTAGGGACTAGCATTCATAAATCTCAGCTGAAGATTCACAAATAACTGGTCATCAGCTATGCCTGCTGTTAGCAGAAAACGCTGGAAATGGAAAGCAGTTAGGAGATGCAACTCTACCTACTTTTTCTCACTAATTTCTAATAGAGGCTGTTTGTAAGCATTTAATAAATTAAGAATTGTAATAAGAGTTGAGTGCCAAATTAGCATAGGGGGTGAAAAAAAATTCAGATGTAAAATAAACATAGGCTGCTGAATAAGCGTAGACACAGACATTTGTTCACAAATTTAATAAACGTAGGTGTATGTTTATTTGGCACTCGAGACTAGCAGCTTGAAAAGAATTACAGAAAAATTTACTATTTTGAAGAACTGAAATATTATCATAGTACATATACATGTGTATATACTGAAAGGCATCACCAAAAAAACTAAACAAAAAAACCCAAACCCTGGTTAAAATTCTGAGATGCCACACACATGCTCACTGCAGGTTGCACTAAACCAATTAATTTCCGGCTGGGTCGAAGTAGGAGGTGCACCGAACTTTTGATAGAGAAGTTTCATCTGGGCTAAAAATGTATGCAATTCTGTTTGATGTAGTACCACCGTGTCAAGTAGCCTTGTACTTGGAACATGTATGGGGTACCTGTAAAAAAAAGTACTCAAATTTGTGCAAAACTAGGGGTGTTGCAGAAACATCTGATTATACCGAAAATGAGCCATGAAAGGTACCATTTTCTGCAGTTAATACTTTGAGGTAGGGGTTGTAGTACTGATATTTATGGGTCATAGTTTGGTTGATATATTGCATACAGTGTTTTTAAACACAAATGTTAACATGGTCGCCTATGGGATTTGAATTGGTTTAGTCTAACCTGCAAACTATGAAGCCCAGCCATTTGGAATTGAATGGCCTACATGACATTGTGCTGGTACCTTGATCCAGATGGAACAATATGTCTGCCAGCTAGGGAGGACCAACCTAGTTTTGTTTCCTGTTTACAACGCCTGCCAGATGAAACCATTCTTGAGACGGTGTCCCACCCATGACCTTTCCAACCAACACACACACACATGTAGATTTTAATCATCATTTACTGCTTGTGTGTGTACATGTAGTCAGTTTGCATAAAAAAGGAACAGATGAATTGGAATACAACTCTATGATGAATATTTAATTTTAAGCTAATACAAAAAAGATATTACTATACAACTCCATGATGAATATTTAATGTTAAGCTAATATAACAAATATATTACTATACAACTCTATGATGAATATTTAATGTTAAGCTAATATAACAAATATATTACTATACAACTCTATGATGAATATTTAATGTTAAGCTAATATAAAACATATATTACTATACAACTCTATGATGAATATTTAATGTTAAGCTAATATAAAAAATATATTACTAAGTTTTAAATCCATACAAAAACCTATTTTTTTACAACAACAAAAAATGTCTAGATGTAAATAAAAAGGGTTTTAAAACAAATTAATATCAAATTGTATAGATTAATTAAATATTTAGTTTTAATGAAGATGAAATACTTGAACAGCCAATGTAGGCAGTTTCACCTGATTTGCTACTAGTAATCAACAATTACTGCACCACAGAGAGACTAGAAGCAGAACTGCATATATGTATGCAATTGTCCTGCCTTAATTATTCATCCCTGAATCAAGAAGGGAGATTCAACTTATGGAATTTGATGGAAATTAGTTTAGAATTTTTTTTTTTTTTAATTTCAAATAATATTATGCAAGCTGATATGGGTTTAAAATATGAAATTAATTATCGTATGAATTTTAAAGTTACTGACTATAGAATCAATATAAAATTACATACATGTACGGTATACATGTACATACCAATTCATCAGTAAATCCTATTGCTGTAAATAGACTACATGTATACATGTACTTTGAAATCATTAAAGGAACATTCCTGAGTTTGCTGCAATTTTTATAATATTATTGACTAACAGAGACTTTTTAACGACTGTAATTAAGTATCAATTATATTTTTCATCATTAAATGTGTTTCTGATCGTTTTCATATTTGTACTAGGTTAAATTTCATTTTATTTCTTAAAATGTACAAAATTATTTGAAGACAAAATCCAGTTTGGGCTTCTTACAAAATGTAAAATGATCAGAAGCACATTGAATATACAGACACTGATATTCTAATATATTTAATATGTAATTTTAATAATAGAAATACATGTGAACTTTATTAGTCGGAAACATCTTACAATAAATACAGCAAACTCAGGAATGTCGCTTTAATATGTGTATCCCACTGAATACTAGTATATTAATTAACTACAGGATATACAATGTAACTGATCATATATTCGCATCATTAATTATATCATAATTATCCAATTGCATTCCTTATTATTGTGTGTATGAGTGTGTCTGCATGAAAGATAATAATTTGTGAATGAATCATTGAGATGCTATATACATGTTTGTTGTTCATTCATTTTATATTGCCACCGATACACATGATTATTCACATGAACATGTGTAATTATACAAATGCAAATAACAGCAAAACTATATGAACACCTGTCTGTTCAGGTGCTCATCTATTAAACATATTGGACCAAATTTACAAAGCCTGTTTATGTCTTACTCTGGTATAACTACATGTATATACATTTACAATGCTTAATTAAACACCTATGTTTTTAGAAAAACAGCCTTCATCATGTCATAGGGTTTTATGTGCACATTCAGAACAAGCTGTTGTAGTGCACGCCTGTCCTGAGTGCAATAGCCAGCCTCAGCCAGCAATTTCATATAGTCAACTTACATGTATGTTGACCTTATTTTGCATGGTAATTATCACCGGAAAATCCTTCGGAAAAAATAAAATTGTAAGCATGTATTCTAATATTGAAAGGAATGGTGGATAGCAATCTGAAGTTAAAATTTGTATGTGCGTTACAGTACAAATACAATTGCATACACGTACATGCACCCTATGATTATATAAATATGTCTGGGCTTAAACTGTACTAAAGTTGAGGTAATAAAGTTAAAGTCTGTTTTGTTTAACGACACCACTAGAGTACATTGTTTTATTATTCATTGGCTGTTGGATGTGAAACATTTGGTAATTTTGACATTTGGTCCCAGAAGAAACCCACTATATTTTTCCATTAGCAACAAGGGATCTTTTATATGCACCATCCCACAGACAGGATAGCACATACCACGGCCTTTAATATACCAACAGGGTTTCTGCCAGAGGGTAAAATGGGTATGGCACCATACCCAAACATTTTAAAAGATTTTTTCTCAAATTAACCTTTTGGCATAACTGTATGATTTTCTTAACCCTCACCCTAAACTTAATCCATATTCTTTCTGGGGGAGACCCCCAATACCCCCTGTTGACTGAGGATGCATTCAATTCCATAACGCCATACCGAAAAAATTATTTCTGGCAGAAACACTGACCAATCATGATGCACTGGCTGGAACAAGAAATGGCCCAATGGGTCCACTGATGGGGGATTAATCCCAGACCGACCACACATCAAGTGAGCACTTTACCCCTGGGCTACCTCCGACTCCTTGAGGTAATAAATGGTGTAACCGAATACAATGCACGCATGCCCAGAAATCTGCAAGTTTAAAAATTAACCACATATATGCTGATCTAAAAACATTTCACCTCAAAACAGCATTTCTGAATATCTACATGTACCAGTATTGACCAATTACAGGGCTTCTAGAATTTATATAAAATCCCCTAGCCATGTGATCAATGATTTTAAAACTTATTAACCACGATTAAAAATTCACTAACTCTACTTTACTGCAAGATAATACAATTTTAATAAATAATAATCAGATGTCACCCAAAAACACTAACATTGGGGGTTGGAGTAAGGGCAGGATATTTATATTTACAAAATAGACTTAACTGCAAACTTTTATAACAAAAATTCACTAGCTGCCTGTCATGGCAATACTAGTTATTTACTAGCCCAACACTGAATATCACTAGCCATGGGAGTGGGGCTACCATAATCTAGAAGGCATGCCAATTAGTTATCAATTACATGTAAACTGCACTAAAATGCATATACCTTAAAGAGTTCAGAACAGACAAAAACATGTGATGCCCAAATTTAATTAGATCTAAAAGACGGCATGGTATACACATGTATTACACATGCATACAATGTGCATATACCTGTACATGTGTAGGCAACATTATGTGATGCACGAATGCACGTACTCTTGACAAGGCGTAACTGTATATATCCTATCTGATATTGATTTCCTCCACGCCTACAATCTGCTACATATAGCAGACCACTGGAAAGTGAACAATTTAATCTCATTAAGCAATAAATGCAATCGAGGTGGAACTAATTGAATCAGACTGAATCGGTTCAGTTATATGCGACTATAATGTCTTCCGTATGTTCACGGCTTTCAGTGCTGCTAATACTACCATTTGTAGTTCTAAGCTAGACGATGCATAATTAACATCTACAGGCGGATTTATTGAATTAAGGTTCTTTCACGAAAATGAAACAAATTTCAGCCGAGACAGTCCTACACGCCGACACAGAAATAGAAGTAAAACTACTGACACCTCAGCATCTTGTCTAGATGAAACCTTTGAAAGAAAGAAATGTTTTATTTAACAACACACTCAACACATTTTATTTACGGTTATATGGCATCAGACATACATGAGTATGGTTCAGGGCCCAATTTTACGAAGCAATCTTAGCGCTAAGATCACCTTTAGTGCATAATGTAGATACACGCTTAAGGCAATCTTAGAGCTAAGATCACCTTTAGTGCATAAGGTAGATACACGCTTAAGGCAATCTTAGCGCTAAGATCACCTTTAGTGCATAAGGTAGATACACCCTTAAGGCAATCTTAGCGCTAAGATCACCTTTAGTGCATAAGGTAGATACACACTTAAGGCAATCTTAGAGCTAAGATCGCTTCGTAAAAAAACGATGCCCTGGACCACACAAATACTGAGAGAGGAAACCCGCTGTCACCACTTCATAGACTCCTCTTTTCGATCAACAATAATGGATCTTTTATATGAACCATCCCACAGACAGGATAAAACATACCACGGCATAAAACCACTGAATATCCAGACACAAAATTTTAGCACTGTGTCACTTTAAAAGACTATTAATACATGTAGTATTAAGGAAAAGACTATAGAACTGCATGTACACTTTAGAGCCATTTTTGATAATTAAAAACAAAAATTACTCTGATTTTATTATTTACGGGTCAGTACATCATAAGTGTTTCTGGTCAGCCTGGTGTTTGTAATATTAAAAAATTCATATATATATTTTTAATTTTGAAAATGCACGTACCTCTTAAAAGTAATGGATATGGAGACAAGCTCAACTTTATTTTTAAAGAGTATTTTCTTGTTTCCATGTCACAGACTCTTACTTCACTCTATTGTAATTGTAGTGTCCATTTTTATGGATTGAAACAAGAATCCAGTCCTCGAAATTCGCGATGGCAGTCGGCAATGTCGTCGCAAAAGCTATCGTAAAATTTATTTTCGACAGCATTTCATTGCCATCGCAAATCTGAGAGTGGTGAAAAGTCTGTAGGCATTTTTCTCTGAACTGTCCAATTACAGATACCAGAAAAAAGCATTTATAATCGAATGTGGCCCAATGTTTTCAATTTAATATAAATCGGTTTATTCCAGCATATAGAAGCTTACGAAAGTAAAGTTGAGATGTCATTTTTTAGCATATTATTACTGCAGTGAATAAGTTTGACAGCATTAATCTTTTCTTTAAAATAGCGGCCGTAGTGCCGTTGCAAAATTGGTTCATGATGGCACTTAACAGCCATAGCAAACTTGTCCTAATTTCAAGGGCTGAGAATCTGACTTTAAATACATGCCGGGGGCGAGATGTAGTGATAAAGTGCTCTCTTGATGCGCAGTCTGTTTGGGATCGATCCCCATTAGTGGGCCAACTGAGCTGTTTCTCGCTTCAGCCAGTGCACTACAACTAATACGTCAAAGGCTGTGGTATGTGCTATCCTGTCTATGGGATGGGGCATATAAAAGATCCATTGCTACTAATTGAAAAGTGTAGCCCATAAGTGGCGACAGCAGGTTTCCTCTCTCAATATCTTTGTGGTCCTTAACCATATTTCCGATGCCATATAACTGTAAATAAAATGTGACTGTGTCACTGAATAAACGGTTCCCTTCCTTCCTTAAATACACACACTTAATAATCATGAGTTTCAAACTTACTCAGTTACCCAGTGTACATTTACAATACACAACAGTGAAATGGAACAATCATATGTAGTGCTCACCTGATGAAATCCTCTCTGTGGATTAACACATACATATAGTTTTCAAAGTCTGTGGTATGTGCCATCTATATGAATGTGAAACTAAAACTCCATGCTGTGCTGAGGCACTAGTTGGGATGGGAGGTGTGTGTGTGTGGGGTGGGGTGGGGTGTGTGTGAGCAATCAATGATCCTCCAACTAAACTTAAATCCCACCTTCATGAATCTTTTGGCTATGAAAAAATATATCATTAAATAGAGAAAGTAAAAATCAACATGGCACATGCTCTGTTACCTTTTAAAGGACAATATCTTGGCAGACTAGGAGCGTACAGCATGCCACTGGCATTAAGGCATGCCACATCAGCAATCTGCTGACAACACTCTACGGTAAACTTAAATTCCACCTTTATGAATCTTTTGGCTATGAAAAAATATATCATTAAATAGAGAAAGTAAAATCAACATGGCACATGCCTAGTTACCTTTTAAAGGACAGTATCTTGGCAGACTAGGAGCGTACAGCATGCCATCGGCATTAAGGCATGCCACATCAGCAATCTCTTGACGACACTCTACAGTCTTGGCCCGACCAAGTGCTGACAGCGCTTGTTTGTCAACAATGTCACACTTTGGTTTGTATGTCACTATTCCCGGAGTAACAGGGTTACCTTCCTTACCACGCACCAGTACCTTACTTGCACTGGTATTGATCACCTTAGAATCACGTTTGTCAATCAGAACTCGTTTGCCATGGTTACCAGCAGGTGGACCCTTTCCTCCATTTTCACCAATCAGCTTTGAAGGATCTCTCCCATATTCCTGAAATTACAGAAAAATATATCTAAATTGTCATAGTTTTATCTCTAATAAATACAAAATGTAGGTCAACATGTGCCTCTGTGGAATACTTCAAGCCTTAAGGGGCGTGGGGGCGGGACTAAGCTCAGTGGTACAACGCTCGCTTGATATGCGGTCGGTCTGGGATCGATTTCCGTTGGTGGGCCCACTGGCCTATTTCTCGTCACAGCCAGTGCACCACGACTGGTACATCAAAGGTCGTGGGTTTTTTTTTGTGTGTTTTGTTTAACGACGCACTCAACACATTTTAACTACGGTTATATCGGCGTCAGACATATGGTTATGTCGAGAAAAAACCCCAGTAGTTAGCTGACGGGGATCGATCCTAGACCGACCGCGCATCAGGCGGGCACTGTACCACTGGGCTATGCTGCCCGCAGGTCGTGGTATGTGCTATCCTGTCTGTGGGATAGTACATATAAAAGATCCCTTGCTGTTAAATTAAATGTTGAACATATGCTTGTTAAAATAAGTTAGGGGACACTAACATTTTAATTTTATGCTTCTGAATTCAACTGGTAAATGAATTAAACAGCATGAGAATAACTACCAGCTATCAGACACTTCAAAAGTATTGCAATATTAATGTGCATATACAATTCAATGATATTAATGATATTGTAAACTGTTTTAATATGCAATGTCTTATCACAAATACACATGTACGTGTATGTCATGTATTCTAGTTCGTACATGCTGTGATTTCCATTTCATTCTCAATATCTATTACAGTATTTTACATGCAATATTCCAGACAGTACTGGATTGAAGACTGGTAGGTACAGAGTTTGCACCTTGGTAACAGTTCCTACCCAGGGTTTTTTACAGCCCAGGAGGGGTGTATAGGGCCACTACACCAACCTTTAATCAACAACTAATTATTCATCCACTGTCTTTTAGAGACAGCCTGGATAGCTGAACCAGATTTAGGACATCACACTTGAACCTTAATTTGATACATGCACAAAAACCAAGTGAAAATGAATTAAACAAATAAATATGTCTTTAGTATATAACAAATTTATGCACACTGCTAAGGCCTGTATGAAAAATGTCAGCAAATTTGGAAAATGCCATTAGACTTCCTGCAGCCTTAATTCTGCTGTAGGTAGTAAAACGTTGACTAGTATCTCACCCCATCAAAGTTTGAAGTGTGCCTACCGGTAACTATAAGAAGAAGAAGCAGAAAATGGTTTACTTATCAATGCACTCAACACATTTTATTTACGGTTATTTGGTATCGGACATATGGTTAAGGATCACACAGATATTGAGGAAGGAAACCCGCTGTCACCACTTCATGGGCTACTCTGATTATCCTTATCCTTATCCTAAAGGTTTTACGTACACGTTCAGAGCAAGCTGTTGTAGCGTACGCCTATCACAGTCGCAGGGATCCGTCTGTGACAGGAAAGGTGTGGGGGAGGGGTAAGAGGGGACCACCTGCGCTATCAGGTTC
>JAECMU010135429.1:0-15345 GCA_016106625.1 Dracogyra subfuscus
GAATATAATGATTTTAAATATAAGTTTTTTTTCATATTATTTTTTATTCTTCCTTTGCATATATTCTTGTACGCGTAGTTAGCAGGTATTGTGAGAATGACCCATATACATACATCATTAGGTCTAAGGTTTATTACTAAATTACAGAAGATTGAATCATCATTTTAGATTTAAACATATTTCAGGTAAATGGTGTTCTCGACAGAACACAAAGGAAACCCTTGCAGTATATAGTTCAAACGGGCATTGTATTTCTGGGCACTTTTTTTCATTAAAGACTAAACAAGGCACTGGTTAAAGTAAGATGGTGCTAGATTGTTGAAGTATTGTGCTGTCCCATGCTAAAACAAGCTAGGGAAAACACTGCAATGTATAGAAAAAACACTAATGCAAGCTACATGCTATTTTGTGTCCAGTGGCTTCACATAAAGCAGATTATAAATTAAATAAAAAACAACAAAAACATTTGGTACACAGATTTATTAGTTTTGTACATAATTACAATTAACACTTGGATATTTATGCGTGAGATTTTAATCTACTATTACTTTAATACTGATATTTTTTCATTTATTTCCTCAAGGCAAGGTTTGGTGTATATACAATGTAATAACTCTGTATAGTGACAATGTGACTGTTAAAATAAGTCCACTAAAAACAACATTACCATAACAAACAATGCACAAAACACAATTGTTGGGTTTTATTATGAGAACAACAATGACAAACTTGACAACCCGCAATATCTATAACATATATATGAGCATCTAGCAATATTGAGCAGAGTAATATACTGGACAGAAAACAATTACAAAGCAAACCAAATTGATTAATAATACCGTAGGCATTCTGATGATCACCGTCCAATGAAAGTCAGTGGAAGCAATAATAATTTAAAAATTTTTTTAAATGTTAGCAACTTTGTATTTTTTTTATGTCTGTGAAAATATTTATTGCAGTGAAATCTTGTGAATAACAGACAATATCGTCTTCCTGTCTAGTTTTGGCAACATTTCATTGTAATTCAAAATCCAGTTGAAAATCACGGTGTACCATCCTTCTAAGAATAAAACTGGCTTTACTTGCCATTTTATTACTGGGCTAGCTTGGAGTTTTAAAAATAACAGTAAAGCAAAATTAAAAACAAAACATATGAAAACACAATATTTAATTTTACGGTTAGCCCGATATAAAAAACATGATTGGAATTTTTGTTTAAAAAAATTATTGTTACTTGTATATCTCAAGAAAAAATGGCAAAATGAAATGTTCATTTTAACACAAGTTAACTCTGGATAGACACTGGAGTTCCCATAACAACAAAAGATAAGAACAAAAACCTATTGGAATCCTTGAAGACGAAGTGCTGTGGGGTAGCGTGTGCGTTTGGTCATGCACTTATCGCGATCGATGAAGATGCTGTTCTTCTTGGTGGATATTTCCTTCTCGAGCGACATCCGATTGTCCTGGAGATCCTTGAGTGAGTTTTCAGCTTGGTTCAGTTGAGCATGAAGGGCATCGATCGACTGACATATCTCATTAACTTCAGCAACCAGACTGGAAATAAGAAAAGTTTGTTTTGGTTTTTTAAGTATTGATTTTAGGTCAAATTCAAACATAATATAAATAAGTAGGATTGCAACTACATCATTGGTTATAATGTTATTGTATACTAATGGCGAGTATATTCTGAATTGTGATTGGTTAATTACATTCTTTTCCCCATGATCAAATAGACAATAACACCTGCAAATCTAAAAATGCCATATAGTTATCTCCTATCTCCTGACATCAACTTTAAAATATATGAAAACTTACGAATGATATTTAATTCTTAGAACTAGGAATTTATTTTTGATTTTCATTATAACTGGCAGGGTAAATTGCGCTAATTTATCTTTAATGAATATTTAATATGGGTTTTATTTGTATATTGCATGAAAAAAAAAACCCCAGCAGATTTCATATTTGATCATCTAGTTTGTAGGAATTATTAAAACATTACATTTTCCATTATAACTGATTTTCAGAACACCCCAATAAATCAATCAAGATTTTGTTTGTTTATATTGATAATGTATGGTGTAGTTTACTTCCATACTATAGCTCCTAACCCAATCTCGTACAGTTCATAGAAATGTTTTGTTAATGTATTGTAGTATACTAAAGGTCCTGAAGGCTACTTTATATTTGCACGGTTTATGAAGTGGCACATGTATGGTTACCAACTAACTGCATTGATTATATGGAAACTTGAAAACAATATAATTTAAAAAATGTTTTAGTTTAATAGATAATTAGGCAGATTTGTTTGCTAACCCGAGCTAACACTGTAATCATAAAAAAAAAGAGGAAGAGCTGCTGTAAGGCAATTTGTACTAACTCGTATTGGGCAGGATCTCTGCAGAGGTCGACACCGGGTCGGTACGAGCGGTTGTGTAGACGGGTCTGAGCCACCTTGAGCGGGTCCTCTTTGTCTCGAATCGCCTGCTTCAACATGCTGATGTTCTTTTCCTGGCTTGTGATCTCGTCAACCACCTAAAACAGTCAATAGATGAATGAATTAATAAATGAATAAATGAATGTTTAACAATATACCACCATGAAAACAGCTATTGGGTATCAATGTCAGTAAAGGAGTGGGATGTAGCTCCATTGTTTGAGTGCCAACTTGAGGTGCTTGCATTGCAGGATTCAACCACCACCTCTGTGGATCCATTCAACTGATTGGGTTTTCTCTCGTTCCAACCAGTGCACCACAACTGGTCAAACGGCTGTGGTATGTGATTTTCTATTTGTGGGAAAGTGCATATAAAAGATCCCTCGCTCCATTAGGAAAAATGTAGCTGGTTTCCTCTGATGACTGTCAGAATTATCAATAGCCAATGCTTAATTAATCAATGTGCTCTAGTGGTGTTGTTAAACAAAAACAAATAATGTTGTTAAACGGATGTTCACAGCACTAACAACAATTAAAGTGATGGATGGACTGAGCAAGTGAGTGAATTGATGAGTGGGTGGATGTATGAGCAAGTGATTAAATAAGCAAAGAATGGCTCAACTTTTTTTCATTTTCCATTAACAGAAAAAATATAATATAAAAAAATATATAACCATATCAAATCATTGAAGCTAATGCACAGAACAAATGTTTACACCAGTATGCTGAATATTTACTTATTTCATCAATTGTTATTCAACAAAAATATAAGCCCATCAAAGATACCACATAATTAGGTTTTTGTATGTGTTGAAACCTTGTTATTTAATATATCGTTACTTTAAAAACTTACTTTTAAATTTATTTCAACATGTTAAAAACTTACTTTTAAATTTATTTCAGCATGTGTCTTAAATTAAACCCATAAAAAATATTGGAGCATAATGTTTATAAAACCTAGAGTACTCTTTGAAATGATTTTAACACACCTTAAAGGTATAGGTATTGTGTATTTGATGCACTAATAATTTTCTGAAGATGAAGATAGCTAATATAATATACCCCAAAACTTTGACATCAAAGCAAACATTTAGTTAGGGCATCAAGCCATCCACTATGATGTAGGGTGCAGGCATTGCATATATATATGCACACATTTTGCATCAGTTTAAAAAAAAGTTTATTTTGTTTAACAATACCTCTAGAGCACATTGATTTATTAATAATCGGCTATTGGATGTCAAACATTTGTTAATTTTGACATAGTCTTAAGAGACAAAACCTGCTAGTTTTCCATTACCAGCACCATCCCACAGACAGAATAGCACACACCTTGGCCTTTGATATAAAAGTCATGGTGCACTGACTGGAACGATAAATACCATCAGTTTTTAACTAAAATAATAATGGATTTTATTGATTATTAACCATCGGCTAATGTATGTCAAACATTTGATAATTTTGACATACAGACTTTTTCCATCAGTAGCAGTATATCATTTCTGCAACATCCTACTGACAGGACAGCACATACCACGGCCTTTGATATATTAGTTGTGGTGCACTGGCTGGAACAAGAAATAGCCCAATGGGCCCACTGACGATCGATCCCAAACCCCACTGTGCATCAAGTGAGCACTTTACCACTGTGCTACATTCCACCCTAAGACATGTTGTATTCCAGTATTACCTTGTTTAAGTTCTCCTCAAGTTTGGTCTTAGCATCCTCCATTTCTGCAACACGGTTCTGGAAGTTGACATCAACAGTGTCACACTGTTCACGCATGTCGCGGGACGTATCTTCCAGAATGTTGTCCAGCATCGTGCGAAGCTGCATTGAGGCCATGCGTTCGTGCTCTGCTCGGACAATGTTGTCATGGGTGAACTGAGCCCAGGATTCGGGGGTAGACTGACTGTAAGACAAAATTTCATGTGTAATTTAATGATAACAAAATAAAATAATAGGTAGATGTAATACATGTGAGTTAAACAAAAAAGACGAAGGTTTTATTATGTAAATCCACATACACTGCAGGGCTTCTAGAATTTTTATAAAATCTACTAGCCCTGGGATCAGTGATTTAAAAAATGTATCAGCCATATTTAGAAATTCACTAGCCCTACTTTACTTGAAGTTACTACAATTTTACTGAATACTAGTAATGATCAGATGTCAACTAAAAAGGAAGATACAGCTTGAAATGACTAAGGTGGGAGCAAGATATTCATATTTACAAAATAAGACTTAACTGCAACATTTGAAACTAAAATTTCACTAGCAGTTGGGCATGGCAATGGTAGTTATTTACTAGCCCAACACTGAATATCACTAGCCATGGGAGATGTGCTAGAAGCCCTGTACACTGTAATATCTATCAGTCATAAATAATTAAAATTAATATTTAAAGTTATTTGTAAATATTTGCAGATGTGGTGGAAAGTTTGAAGGCATTGTTTATTAGCAGTATTCTGGGAAACCAGATTTTTATTATCTAAAGTAATACCAGAAGATAAAATGCTTCTCACCACTACTATAATATTAGAAAGAATGTCTACATGCATGATTGCAAAAAGAGCTTATTATGTGACCTTATAAGTAGTGAAGCTAACTAGAATGGGAAAATATCCAAAAGGTCTACCGAAGAATCTATCATTAGGTTAAATCAATTAACTTTAATGTTCTTGCATTTCTGGATTCTCAGTTTAATATAGTAATTCCATTTTGTTTCTTTATCAAGTAGATGGTAATAGTATACACTATAGGGTTCCTCAAATGTCTTGATTATAATTTACATTGTATCCTATTGTCCATCCCATCCTCTGACAGAAAAAAAGAGAAGTTTCTAAACAATTTCAGTTTAGTTTGTGATGTAAAGAGAAAAGTAAAAGTGTTTTGTAAATAACAAACAAATACCATTTTTGTGTCAGAAATAAATAACATGTTATGAATTCCATAGTAAAAAAGGTGTTCCTTGTGGGAAGGACTATAGTCACCAATCCTTTAAACAGACTGTAATTGAGATTCATACATTTCCTGAAATTTGGCAGCCCCAGCATAAAACTGCTTGTTGGTGTGATGGTTTCGCAGGGCGGCACATTTCTGATCAATCTCCAGAGCTTCCTTCTTGTCGCTCCAGTCCATCTCTAAATCCTGTTTGGCATCTCTGTTCAACCTGCAATTTAATGGAAGATACACATGTATGCATTCTAGTTTTAAAATACATACAACAAAAATCATATACTTGAGACAGTGACTACACACACTGTTTCCTAGATTGATTATGCTGAATTTGTTCTAAGGAAAGTCATGTTTGTTTAACGACACTTGAGTTCATTTTAATCTATAGGATATTTGATATTTATAGGGTTCGAACTTAATGGTCACCCGATCGCCCCTGGTGACTCTAAACGACGGCGGGCAACTGAAAACCAACAATAAGGTTGCCCGCCTGGCGAAAGATTTTTAAAAACAAAATTTAAATCAATAATTAATAAATTTAAAAAAGTATTATTCGGGCAAGTGAAAACAGAACCGGGCAAGTGAAAGTGCTGTCACCACTTGCCCAGATGCCAACTCAAAAAAAAGTGCAGACACTGTATCTAATATATGGTTATTTCAGCATTTGGTTTAAAACAAGAAGAAGGAAATCGTTTTATTTAATGATGCACTCAACACATTTTATTTTACGGTTATATGGCATCAGACATATGATTAAGGACCACACATATATTGTTTGTTTGTTTGACGACGCACTCAACACATTATAATTACGGTTATATCGGCGTTGGACATATGGTTATGTCGAGAAAAACACCCAGTGGTTAGCTGACGGGGATCGATCCTAGACCGACCGCGCATCAGGCGGGCACAGTACCACTGGGCTATGCTGCCCGCCAACATAAAGAATGAAATTAGTGGGTGAGCATTAACAACTGCGGCATGCATTTAAAGCAGAGTATACCAAAAATATTGCTCCACATCGGCATTGTGACAATACTGAATACTGTACCAATACCAAAGTAAATCACTTCCAAAATAACGATACCAAACCCAGTGTTCCTGCCACAAAGAAATGTTTGGGTATCGTACAATGAAACTGAATGCAACCACCTCACCCAGAAAGAAAATGTTTGGGTATCGTACTATGAAACTGAATGCAACCACCTCCCCCCAGAAAGAAAATGGGTTAAGTTTCGGGTTAGGGTTGAGAAAATCATACAGTATTGATAAGAGTAATTAATTTTGTCAAAAAGGTAACTTTATAAAATTAAATATGCAAAATAATTGGCGTCATACCCATTTTACCCTCTGGCAGAAACCCTGCGAGCCTGATATTTCAATACCTTCCAGCTCTAGAAACAAGATGCACATGTACTTATGTAGTGCTGTTAATTGTAGTGAGTATAAAAGATGATCAGACAAATTCTAGCAATGTGATGATCAATTATAAACCTATAATCAATACATAGTCGTGGAAAATGTTACCTACAATTATTCCTAGTCTAGATTACAAAACACATGGGAAATCTGATGGGTTAGTGTTTGCTCCATGAAATATTAAAGGAACAGGCCTCGAATTTGGCAAATTAGTGGGCAAGGCCATTTGGCTTACACTGATGGTGACATTCTGAGGCAAGGCAACAAGGCAAACTGCAACAAGTATCTTCATATAACCCATTCGAAATGAAATTGAGGGATTTTATGTTTTCATACAAAAACAACTTTCAGGAGTCACATTCAAATATGAAACAACAGATGAAACATGACTATAGGGCACTGTGGCAATTTGCTGCATGGTCATTGTTACATTTGAGTCCTAAAGTCAGTTTGTTTTGTTTAATGACACCACTAGAGCACACTGATTTATTAATCATAAGCTATTGGATATCAAACATTTGGTAATTTTTACATTACAGCAAAGATTTAGAATACGGTGGCCCAATGCCAGTGTACAAACTTCAATAAAGTTATATCAGTAGGTATACTGATTATTGATATTTGATACTGATCAAAGATTACTGGTGGCCAACTATTTGCTAGTGGCATATGTTTCTTTTGTTGTTGTACGATCGTAGCGTTGTAGATTTTAAAAAATAAAATATTTTTACCTCTTGCCATCAGGATTGCACAAAGTAAATTTTAGTGGTCCGAATCCATAAAAACTTCTACCATCAACCAAGTTATAGATGTCAAATTTACTTATAAAACAGTGAATACAAGTTGGCCACAATAAGTTTGGACAATATTTAATTATTAAACATTTTGATCCATCGTTTTTAATGGTAGCACTATTCGATAACTGACTCATGGTCAATCAGACTGAAAGCTGCTTTCAAATTGGCTGATTCAGTTTCTATCGTGAGGTGCACAGATCTGATTGGTCAGCCGATTTAAAAAGGTTGGTGGTATGGATGATGGTTGGCAGATTGAAAGCACTGTTGAGTGATTAACCGCTTCCATTAAAAACAATTATTAATGCATCGGTATTCGAGAATTTGGAACAACTTGTCACAAGCACTCCTTGTTCTTGGTAGATGTATAAAATTAAAGCCTACACATGCATATTAAAGCTAAATTTATGGGTGTTTTTTTTCACAATTAGAGCAGATTGATTTATTAATCATCGGCTATTGGAAGTCAAATTTTTGGTAATTTTGGCAGTCTTTGACAGGAAACCCACTACATTTTTCAATTAGTAGCAAGAGATCTTTTATATGTACTAATCCAAAGACAGGAGAACACATACCATGACCGTTGGTGCTACAAGAAATAGCTCAATGTACCCACCAACGAGGACTGATCACACATCAGGCCACCGATGTAAACGTTTACTAGTAATAATACTAGTCAAGTGTATTAAGCCGGTAACAGGTCGTTTCGCCCATGTTACTAGATCGCCCACATTTTTTTCACTCTGGTCCATTCTTACTGTTAAATGAGTTGCAATGTGTTAAACATGGGTAGGCACAATACATTACGAATAATGCACATTAACAAGAAAACAAGCAAATGCCACCCCGTTTCATCCCTCTGTCTCCCCAAAACACCCTCTGTGTCATGTGTGTGTGTGTGTGTGTGTGTAAAGGAAACATTTAGAAATGAAAAACAACAACATGTTTTATCTAATTAATAATTAAATTTATTTATTAAATCAATAATTTATGATATTATTTATTATAATTACTAACATTATTCATTAATTATTTATTATTTATTAAGTATTTATTAATTAATTATTATTATAATTTATATCATTTAGTTATTATTAATTAATTTATTATTTATTAATTCAAATAATTGATTTTAAGAAAATATTATTCATTAATTAGTTCATTAATTAGTTTATCAATTTATTATTATTATCATTAATAAACGTGATATTCCATTAAATATCAATTATCATGGAAGAAGCTTGTGAACCCAAGACGAATAATAATTAAAATAATCCAATTCCGCCAACAGTTTTCAATTACATTTTAAATATGCTCAATAATGGCCGGCAGGAATATTCAAGATTTTGTTTGTAACTAAAAATTTGATTAATGCAGGATTACTATTTGGACAAAATGTATATTTATACGTAAGTGTTTATATTTGTTATTACATCTCATAGTCATATTTCACCACAAAATAATTATTTTCACGAATTTATCGATTCCACCTGAAATCTGGGCGGAAAGTGAACACTTGTGTTGGCCATAGAAATTATAAACATCACAGGTTCAATAAATGTAAAAATTTAAAAAACCCGGACTGTAGATGTTTACCGTGGTGAACTAAGTTCATCACAGTCCACTGTAGTTGTGATTCATGAATGAATAAACAATAAATAATAACTAATAAATATATATAATCGGGGCAAATCAACTCACTTTTAGGGCGAAACTACTCTGTACAAATTATTTAGTACTGGTGTATGTGGTATGTACAAATTAATAAGATTTAAAATGCACTATCTCTGTGATGGGTCTGAGGGCAAAACATCACACTGAAAGAATCAGTCATTTCGTACCATCCATTTCGTACCATGCTGCCTGGTCATTTCGTACCCTAGTCATTTCGTATCATCGTACTAACACATTAAACAAACATAGCCCTTAAAGCAGGTAAGATGAATACATTTCAGGTCCAAGATAATCAGTATAGTTTTTAATACAATTTTCATCAAACAACAGAAAACAACTTAAGAGTTAGAGACAGATTACTTGCAAACTTGTATGGAAAAATATGTCTACGAAGGGAAATATTGTTTTTACTGTAAGAAGTCGGCAATAATCCAGTTGACCAAAGTGTGGTTTTTATATTCACAATTAATAAATATGCTAATAATAATAAATAAATATGAACACGTATTTTAGTTAATAGTTGAAATGTCTGAATATTACTTATTTGCATCTTATTTGTTTAAGAAATAAACAATAACTATTAAAACAATAACTGCCAAATTATCCAATTGCTAATGTTTGTATAAAGTGATGATAACTTTTATTCTTTTGCTGATAAAATATCCTTTAAATTAAAAAAAGAAAAAAGAAATTGCAATTTAATGTCATTTGGTAAAAGACACTGTCAAGAGTGATTGTTATGTCATGGTATGATAGGACTCTCAGTTATGGTACGAAATGACTTATTGCAATGGTACAAAATAACCTGGGTACGAAATGACTATGGTACGAAGTGACTAGCAACCCACTGTTACATACTAACATAGGGGATGCGGTGATCTCGTATGCAAACTAACTCGTATGAACGGACAACTTGTATGGAAAACGAACTCGTATGTAAAAAATAACAGTGAACTTGTATTGGGTAGGGCCTCCACGAGTCCAAAATATCGGACTCGAGTACTCGAGGGTCAAACTCAACCCGGACCTGAGTACCCGACACTTCCACTAAAAAGAAATATCAAGGATCCGAATTAGTGCACACAAATTAAATATAGAAACCGGAAGGTACAGGAAAATTGACAGGGCCGAAAGAAAATGCACTATTTGTAACTATAATGATATATTAATACCATTTTATCCTTTTATTTTGCCCAGCTATGAATGATTTGAGGAATAAGTTACCACAAACGTCCAAGCGTATTTAGGCTCACAGAACTATTAACAATTAAAAACAATAAAGACATCAATAAACTGGGAAAATATTTAGTTTTGGCAAATAAAGTTAGAGACGATTTACTGCAACTTACTTAAAATATGACATCTACTAACCTGCCGTTTCATTAGCTAGTATATCAATCATATTTCATCTGGTATACAATGTACATCAATATATACATATATATTTAGAATCAGAATTATTACTATACCACAATAATTTTATAGTGCACATATATATGTACATCCCGCCACTATTACTAGTATACTATGTTAATTTTACCATTAATTCTTAAATCACTCTCCACCTGTATTTGTATATTTGTATATATATATATCGTGATTATATATGTATGTATTTATGCTGATAAGTTTTTTTTAACTTAAGGCAAAATAAAGAACTTGAACTTGATGATAATGAGATTAAGGAATAAAGTCAAATAGTCTTATGCATCTTAATTACAGCGCTGAACATGAATGCGAAATCATGCCATTATATTGCATTTAGAAATCGGTTGATATGTTCATTGTTGTGACCGACGGACGGACAGACAGTCAGTTTAAAAAGAGAAACTAGCTCATAATCATATAATTATTGTGTAACTTGCATCGTTGATTTACCTACTGCTGAAAATATTGTCCTACAGTGTCCATTGTATTATAGCTGATCACTGCATTCCACCTTGTACGGGTACTCGAGTCTTGTTAACGGATTTGAGTCTTGTCAAACTCGACCCGTGCCCGAGTACTCGTGGAGACCCTAGTATGGGGATGTATGAATATGCAGATAATATATATACTTTGATATTTCTCTTAAATGTGTATTTTGACACTTGTTTTGTATACATGCTTCTTATTTATGTCAACATTTGCGTGTCAACCGCAGTTTGTGCGTCAACGGCAGTCACTTATTTTTGTGTCACCCGTGGTCGCCTATTTTGTCATATTAGCGACACTGCTAGCGAATTTGTCGAACTCTGCATAAAAATACACACAAGTTGCTATACAGTATAATAGCACTGGATATATCAGTTTGTAGTTACCATATGTATATGAGTTCAGTGCATTTTTCCCCATACGAGTAAGTCTTCCATACAAGTTCACTTGTTGATTTCCATACGAGTTCACTGCATTAAAGCAGCATTTCCCCAATACGAGTTCACCGCAAGCCCTAACAATGAGTGAATGACTAACATGCAGGGCTTTAGATTGCATTAAAGTCGAGGCGATAAACGTTGTGCCCAAAATACAGATGCCCAAAATAATCATGCCCAAATTAAGTATAAACATACTGACCTCAAAATATGATTAATATCTCACCCCAAAATCACTGAAATATTAAGTTTATTTTCATTAAAACAGCTAGAAATGCATTTCTGAATATTGATAACTCTCCGGTAGCTGTTATAATGATAGTTTTGACATAAAATGACCTTGCTGTATTTAGAAAAAAAAGTCCCCATTGTGCCCAAATTAGTGAGATCTAAAGCCCTGAACATGTTACCAGGGCTCGCGCTGTCGTTCGCCAAGTGCGAATATTAAAAAATATTTGCGAAAGAATTTCCAGTTTGGCGAATTCTTTTGCGAAAGACTTCTATTCTAACATTTGTAACCGATTATGTGGATTGCTCCACTTAGCTGATATATTTGGCGCCAATTGCAAGTCCACGTGATCAGTCTGTTTTTCCCCGGTGATTGTTGTAAACAGAAAGAATAAAAATAAAAAAACAAATCAGTGAAAAATATAAAATAATGTTTAAGACAAGTTACATTGTTAGTAATAAACAGTGGGTTACTAGCTAACTTGTGTTGTAATTATTATTAGTCACAGTTGAAGCTTTCGTATAATAATAAAAGACTAGATGTAAAATCTAGGTCGCGAGGATTAGTTAATTTTTACAGAGGGTAGGCTGAAGAATAGAGCTGGGTGGTATTCGGTATCATGTCAATACCGAACCGAGCAAATATAATAATACTGAAAATTTCGGTATTGCAAAGTACGTATTCCAGCCTTTAAGTAAAACACTAAAAATACATCTGACGACACCACATTACCCACAAAACGGCGTGTGGGCAAAATATTTCAATAGAAAGGACTGAAAAACATGCATATATGCATTTTGTGCCAACAAAAGGTATTAGGCCCGACTATGGCAATACAATCAATTTGAAGAAACATATTCAACACCATCATAAAGAAGCATACCAAGAAACAACGAAAAGGTTTGAAGAAACCGTGACAGCATCGAAGAGAAAAAATCTAAAAATTATATCATGTACGCGAAATTATTTCACGTGATTGAGGCGTGATTCGATGTTTAGGGCCTACTAAATTTGGGTCATTCCGTGAACGCATTCTGTTGTTGAATTTGTGTCACAGTAACAGTTTTGCGTTCCCTACTACTGCTAGTTTTTGTTAAGGCCGGGGTTCTAACTTTCTAACACCGCATTATAGACTAGCGTGTCTGACGACCACGCATTTATATCTTGAAAAGAATGCTGGTCAGCTTTAGGCCGTATCTTTAACGGAATAAAACGAATACTTCCGGAGACTGTAAAAAAATTTAATTGGAAAAATGTCGGAGAGGTTCATGTTTAAAACAACCGCTTTTTATATTTATTAAATAAAACTGTTAAGTTTACTTGTAAAAAATATATATAAAATTTTCCGATGTTTAATCAGCTTACAATTACACGCATAGGGATATTTTTCAGCAATTTATAGTGACTAGAAGTAGAAACTTAGCTTTCTGTTGTACACTATTCCATGACCGAGCGCCCAGAGAAAGCCCGGATAAAATATATATGTGAACAGGGGATGAATGCGGAGTTGTATAGTTAGCATGATGTATTTAACTATGTAAGGTAGACAATTTGTTAATTTTTTTAAATAATGTTTTTATTCCATGGATCGAAAAATGCATGGAAATGATACGTAGCCTCGGATGCATTGTTGGTTACATTGGCCGCTAACTTAAATATCTAACTGTAAATGTTTACCTGTAGGTCATCAGATGAGCAATGGTTCAAAGACATTACTTGTTTGAGAACCTCCCTTTGATAAAAAAATAAAATGGGTTGGACATATATAAGGGGAAGATCCTAACGTGGGCGTGCATTTTGAGGCAGGTATACTTAAAATACTGCTTAATATTGGTTAGTTATTAGTGTTATATGAATACCGAATACCGTACCGATACCGAGGTAAATTGCCACCAAAATACCGATACCGAACTTGAAATTTCAATACCGCCCAGCTCTACCGTTCGACCCGAGTTATTTCGCCCTTGGAATGAGTCGTTTCACCCCTATTGTATTTTTATAAAGACTTTAGTATAACTTTGGTTTATAAATGCCAGCAGTTGAGAACTGATGTGTTTGTTTTGTTTAATGACACCACTGAAGTACGTTGATTAATTAATCATCGGCTATTGGATGTCAAACATTTCATAATGACTTGTAATCAGCACAGGAAACCTGCTAAAACAAATTCTAATGCAGCAAGGGATAGACTTTTTATGGAATATTCTTCAAGAGGGGTGATAGGATATGACTTAACAACCGACGTTACCATTGAACGTAATAACACATTATGATATAAAAGCAAATTTTATGACATCATATTACTGTATTATTATTTGCTTGTTTAAAGTTACTACTAGAGATCATTGATTTTATATTAATTCTGTAGTCTTTCACCCCTCTTAAAGAGTATTCCACAAAAAAACAAAATGGCAAACAACAGAAAACTGCATGTATTTTGCCCTAAACTGGTTGTAACGAAAACAGAAATCGATATGTTACGGTCAGTTCAAGACTATACAGCAAACAGTCGTCTGTATAAACAGTGGCGGTTTTCTTGATTATTCTAGTTTGTATCAATAACTACACAAGGGCAAATAGTCTTCTCGTGTTCAGTTATAAATAGTTTGGTTTCACAAAACTTTGGTAAGTGCCACAATGAACCATTTTCATGTGTATAATGTGTAAAATATAAAACAAGAAACAAATGTGTTTTCAACAAAGTTGTCATGTTATCGGTATTTTTAATGAATTAAAGTTCAATTCCTTTTTCAATGGTTAATCAAATATCCACATATTTATTGTTACAAAAAACATTAGAATTATCAATAATTAACAATCCACATCTAGTGACCATCATCTACTGCACCGAATCACCGGACATGCAAATAGTTTTCAGATTATGCACTGCTTTATTGGTGATACACATTTTATTAATTATTTCACAGTGTTCACATACGTGACATAAGTTACAAATTGTAGGTATTCCCTACATGATCATTGAAAAGTACATGAACATGAGGGCGAAACGACCCGGTATGGGGGTGAAACGATGCGGGACGAAACGACACAGGGCGATCAGGAATAGGGGCGAAACGACCTGATACCAGCTAGCCCTGTGTTACATAGGAAGGTTTCAAGACGTTTCGGCCCCGCTACCACTTCGGCCCTAGTCGTTTCGGCCCCGGACGTTTCGGCACCATGTCAGTTTCGGCACCGCTACAAATTCGGCCCTAGACGTTTCGGCACCCTAACCACAGCTGGTTCTTCTTTCTTTAGGCAAACATGGTATAGTTATGCTACATTAGTTCCATGTCATTTTAAAGACTTGAGCGCATTGTTATTTAATTAAATTAGTTGATATGTGTCAGTCGGGTTTTATTTTTTATGATTTTAAATTTACGATACAGGATTTGTTTGGTTGTTTTTCGTGTGTTTTTTTTCTTTTAAACTGTTTGATTAAATGCTATATACATGTACATGTTGTCACTGTATGTTTT
>JAECMU010135442.1:0-13916 GCA_016106625.1 Dracogyra subfuscus
ATGTAAATTTTCATGAACTGAAACTAGGGTATGTCCCTTTAAAACCACCTTTGTGTTCTGGCAATCAACGCCGTTAATTTAAATTTGGTCGCTAGATTAGATCGGGTGGTGAAAAAGAAATTAGATAAAATCGGTGGTCTGAGGAGGGGGAGAGGGTGGGGGTAGAGTTGAAAATGGGAAGAATTTTGAAAATAGCAATTAGTAAAAACGTTAATAGAATTTAGTTTTTAAAACGAAAAGAAAAAAAGAAGTTAATAGCCAAAATAAAAAGAATTGACTGCTCGGTCGAATATTTATATAATTAGAAGGACAGTCCAAACATAAATAAGAGAAAGAAGACAGGATCGGACTATTTAATAATATTAAAAATTAAAAAAAAGTAATTTCGACATAAACTTTTGAATGAAGGTCCAAAAGTTTAAAGTCTGATCTATATGTCCACGTGAGTGGCATCGTTAAGGCCGTTAGGGTGCACAGCTTGTAGGGACGAGATGGGTTGCACCCCGTCAAGAAAACCCCTATATTGACAGTCAATAGACGTTGAAGGTGTAGTGCTGTGCTGAAATACAGATCTTGAGAAGCCGGGTCCATCTGAACGAGAGAGAGAATCAGACTAGGTATAGTCCAGTCGTCATGGGTTGGTATAGTGGTGCTGACGGGCCCGACTCCGGAGGATACGAGATAGTATCACAATAAAACAAAGTAAAGTCTAGAAAAGAGTAGTAGGGTCGACCCAGCTTTCCATATCTTCTTAGAGTGGGGCGGTCAATCTTTCAGTGTTGCTAGGACAGGCTCGGACATGTAGAGACTAAACGCGAACAACCGTGGCGTTATGCAGAATGGCCGTCATACGAGTTACAAAAGAACAAACAAGTCAACATAGTGAGACGAAGAAATGACGTGGAGGCAAGGAATCTCGCTAAAAAGAATCCAATCTGGTGGTGCAGACTGGCGAAACGAGAAGTGTTCCAGCGTTCAACCAGTTCCAATTGCCGCATACATCCCAGAAGAAAACTTCACTTCACTGACAAAAACAACGAAGTCGAGCCGCGAAAGTACGGGCAGTATTGCACAAACGAAACAAACACTTCTTACCGCGTCGAGCTCCAGACTGGGAATGTGTGTGACAGAGACATAAAAGTTGTTTAATTAAGCTGCATCCTAACCGGACCCGTACGACGTGAGCGATTTGTTTAGGAACCACTGATTTCAATTGCTGCATCCTAAAGCCCTGGTCACACTGTGAAGGATCAGGACGCCGTTGTGGTCCGTAGAGGTCGGTAGCTGTCCGTATTAAATCCCTGATCACTCGTAGTAGTACTTGTATGTCCGTGAAACATGCCCAAACATTTAACACGGATCGAACAACCGTAGTTCATCCTTAATAATCCGTAGAAGAACATAATAATCCGTTGTGGTCTGTACTAAACTGTACAGATCCTTAGCGTCCCGTAGCGACCCATTATCTAGCAGAACGACAATGGCGTGACGCCACTAATGATGAGGTTTAGCGCTGAAATATAAGCCCCAGTCCCATTGTGGCGACTTTTGGCTGCGAATTAATACGAACCGGCAATCATTGCGCATCGTGGATCATCATAAAGGTTCGAATTACTTATTATCAGTTCGCTGCCGCTTTCGTAATACGACTGTTTTGAAATGTTCAAAACATTCGCAGAGGTCCTGCGAATTGAATTCTATTCGTACTGCATCATGTCAATTCATGTCAATTCTTGTTGGCTCGTATCTCATCGTTGTGCATTCCTGTCAGTTCGTTCCGGATTCGCAACAATCGTATTGGCCTGCGGATGTGGCCAATCTAATTCAAATTGATATGCGTTAAACTTTGACCTCGCAGGATACTTCGGAGGTCTGAGAGTGCCCCCCCCCCACACACACACACCCTCCCTCCCCCGCAGAACGTTTCCCTTCGCTCTACGGTTACATTGTCTTGACTATCCAGTATCTGTCCTCGTTGATGGGTTTTGTTTATATTTGAAAACAAACTGTCGAACAATTAAATCAGCGACGGCCGACATCCACCCAGTAGATATGCTTCTCCACCACCACTAAACCACTTTGCTACTCCGATATTAAGTCAGTGGCAGTCACTTTGCCTCGTGTTCCATACAGGGAAGATGTTACAAAAATAGAGTGAGGTTTATACAAAATTAAAACAAATTTAATTCTTATTTGAAGTGTTTAAAGACAATTCACTTTAACAAAGGTGATTCTATATAATGTACGGGACGTTTAACTTTTCTTTATAATGTAAACAATGAAACACTGATGATATATGAAAAGTTAAAACTTAAAGTTTGTTGTGTTTAACGACACCACTAGAACACATTGATTTATTAATAATCGGCTATTGGATATGATATATTTGGTTATTTTGGCATAAACTTAGAGAGGAAACCGGCTACACTTTTTTCCCTTAGTAGCAAGGACTCCTCTTTATGCACCATCCTACAAACAGGATAGCATATACCACGGCCTTTGATACACTAGTCGCGGTTCACTCATTGGAACGTAATGGGTACATGCAGAGGATCGATCCTAGACCGAATGTGCTTCAGGCGAACGTTACCACTGGGCTACATTCTGCCCCTACGATACATAAAACATGATTTTGTCTTTGTTTTATTTATTTTTATTCTAACTATTCAGTGTTACTGGTCTGTATAGTTAAAGGAGAAACTCACTGCCACCGTATGTTGTTTTTTGTCCCACCAAATAGAAAGGGCTATTTATATGTCGTGAGTTATTGGATGGAATAGGATAACTCTAGAATGTTCAGAGGGTAAAGTATCAGACAGAAACTATCACGAAGTTATACTTTATCACAACCGTAAATACAGTATAAAATTTTAACATATAACGTAAATAATCCTTTTAATAATACTGGGCGTGGAATCCAGAGAACGAAACTTCCTTTGTCTTCTCCCAGTCTGACAACATTCGTCTGGGGTTGTCTATACATTACATCTTCGATGGAAGAAGCCAGCTTGTGGTAGTTGTGTGAGTTTTCTTTTTGTTACTTTTGAAACATTTAAAAACGGTTGTTTCTTTTCGTTTCTTACTCAAAGTGGCTTCCTGGTTTGAATATATGTGAAATAATTACAGTGCATACATTGCTATACATGTCCTTGTATTTATTCGAACTGTGTTCTGTATAGGTGGAAATGTAAACATTGCCAGTTGCGTCCACTTGAAATACACCAATCGTCCCAATGATTGCTCTGTTGTTGTAACTAAGAGATTTGCGTGACTGTGATCATCGCACCTGGCTACGGTTAAGGACTGCTCTTCCCACGTTTTCCATTGGCTGGAATCGCTATCAAAGATACGAAAACTACAAGCTAGTAATGTCAGATGGAAATATCACACCTCTATAAATATGGAAATTCTCATGACTGTCTCACACTTTTACAAACACTGAAGATCTTGCTGTTACGATGGAGAAACCTGCTGCGTATTACGAGTTGTACGAGACGGAAAATCGGTTCAGAAAGGCCTGAGACCAAATCATCTTGCTCAACAACCAACTGGAGCAACTGCAGTTGAGATACAATTCGGTTAAGGAAGCTGATCGAAAGTCGTTTCGATATAACTTGAGACTGAAAATGGCGACATTTGAAGGGGTCAGGAACACGTACTACGAGTACGCTGGTTTGAAAGCGGAGACAATTGTTGAACTCAGATGTGAGCTGGCTCTGGAACCGCCATATTCAGAAGATGAAGAAGCTGAAGAAAGTATCCAGCTTTAAAAAGTCGGCGTACAACCAACGCCAAGGAAGGTTCTTTTAAGAACCACCCAAATCTCATGAAAGTTGTATTACACAATTGCTATTTTCTTATGTATTAAGTGATTAGTAAATAATATTATAATTAAGTTACTACGTCATTAAATCACCCTAGACACCTACTATTCTACAATCTTAATGATATTAAACTTTCAAATATTTTATTTCCAACACATTATCAACAAAATCGCACGTTGAAAAAGAAACACACCAAAACAAAACAAAGCAAACAATAACAATTCCACTAAAATCCTCCCCCCCCCCCAAACAACTACAAAAAACAAAAACAAACAAACAAACAAAAAACGAAGAAACAAAAGCATGTATATGTTACAGTCAATGTCTATAATCAATCAATTGACTGATATTTTCAGTCAATGTGTATATTGACTGATTCACTCAGGCAATGTACATAGTGACTGAAAATTTCAGTCAATATACATACTGACTGAAAACTGAGACTGATTTATAGACAGATTGACTGAAATGAATTATACTCATTAATTTTATTTATTGAGTTCATTTACTGATGCCTTCTTAATCACATAATCCTAACAGTTAATTAGTATTAATATTAATATTACATCCTTGGCCGCTATGAGATATTGCAGTGTGGTGACGTGGAAAAGTTAATTCATGAATGTGGTGCCAGTGATCAGGAACCAATTTACTTTACGCACATCGATGATATGTTTGACATTATTAAGAGAGGTCACGTTTCAAATGGCCATGGTGGTCGCGATAAAATGATGAAGGATTTGAAGAAATATACCAATGTTACCCGTGAAAAAGTAGAATTGTACAAATCACTTTGCACAGAATGCCAGAAAAAAAAACGTAAACGCATCACGCATGTATTGCATCCGTTAACATCAAAACGTCCAGCAGAAGTTGCCTTTCAGCTGATGGACATTTTTCTATTACTTGGTGCACATCAAATGTTGCATTGAGGACATGTCTAGAAACTGTAAGGTTGGCCTACGCAGACAGTGCAGAGTGAGTCCAGGTGCGGTGGAACAGCAGGTGCCACTCCAGTATTACATGTGCCAACAAGAACTGAACTGTAGACTCTCATGACTCTCACCAGTATAGGATATGTTAACATGATCTGTCAATAAAATACTAAGTAAACCTCAACACGCCTCTCGTTTTCTTTAATTTAAGCAGTCAGTCAATCTGTCTATAAATCAGGCTAATTCTTCAGTCAATATGTATATTGACTGAAATTTTCAGTCAATATGTACATTGCCTGAGTGAATCAGTCAATATACATATTGACTGAACATTTCAGTCAATATACATATTGACTGATTATAGACATTGACTGTAACATATATATCAGATGGGTGAAATGGTAGCTAATGAATTTAATGTCGTAGCACATGGAAAGAAACTTAATTTTCCAGTGACATTTCATAACTCAGATCACAGTAGAATGTGTGTGGTAAATTAAAAATCATGGATGTTCAAAGGACATTCCTGAGTTTGCTGCAACATTTTAAGATGTAATCAACTAATAAAATATTTCTACGATTAAACTTACAAATTAAATATATTTTCTTGTTTATAATATTAGTGGCGCCATATTAAACGTGTTTCTGATCGTTCTAATATTTGTACTAGGCTAATTTTCATTTTATTTCGTAAAACATATTTGAAGACGAAATCCATTTTCGGCTTCTTACAAATATTAAGCCGACCAGAAACGCATTGAATATATAGACATTGATATTCTAAGCAAGAAAATATATTTAATATTAAGTTTAATCGTAGAAATATTTTATTAGGCGGAAATGTCTTACAATGCAACAAACACGGGAATGTCCCTTTCACACATGCATTATTTGTATCTTATATATGCGTTAAACTTTGATCTTGCAGGATACTTCGGAGGTCTGAGAGTGCACACACTCCACCCCCTCCCACTCAGAACCTTTCCCTTCGCTCAACGGTTACATTATTTTCATTATCTAGTATCTGGCCTCTTTAAAGGTTTTTGTTTATATTTGACCCTTGCGGAGCACTCACTCGGGGTTTGGAGTCGGTAGCTGGATTAAAAATCCCATGCCACGACTGGGATCCTAACACAATATCTACCAGCAGGTCAGGTCAGGTCATAGGGTTTAACGTGCACATTCAGAGCAAGCTGTTGTAGCGCACGCCTGTCGTGGGTGCAAGTGCTTGCGAAGCAAGCTCTTCCGTCCAAGACAGAACGTTGGGTGGGAGGGAGAGGGGACCACCTGGCCTGGCAGGTGCAAGTGAGCACCAGCAGTCCGACCGAAATCGGTAGCAGGTGGGAGTGGGTGGTGGTGCTATGGAATTTTGAATGGAGCATTAATAAGCCAAAGAGAAAAAGGTGCGCAGTTTGATTTGAGGAAATTTTGGCGCGAATTTTGAACGGTCAATCTAAATTGTAAAAAAAGCATTCGAGCTAGTATAGGTTTTGACTAGTATATCGAGAGTAGCTCGTATCTACTAGCCTGTAGACCGATGGCTGAACCACGACGCCACCAATCAAAATGCAGAATACACTAGCCCTCAGCTTACAGTCACTTCGTAGAAAAATACAGTGTAGTAGGTCTCGACATCTGCTTACTTGTGCGCTGTGGCTTGTTTGCATTTGGTTTGTAATAAATAAACTCGTGAATAGTATCGGTATCTGACTCGCGTTCACTCGTCAGATGCCAAAACTGTTCACTCGTTTCATAAAAATGGTATGACAGGCAAGCTCGTTTAGTATTCTACATAAATTATGGAATCCCTTTCAAGTTATATATTTGTAATATTAGTAAAAAGCCGTATAGAAACGTTTAGAAACTGCTACCGGAAGTCAGATCATAGCAGGGCCAAAACGTATCTTGGGAATGGCATAGACAACCAAAACGTTATGTTTCCAAATGTTAAATAAAATGCTTTGATTATATTTCAATTTTTTGTACCTTATTCTGTGAAAATAAACGCAAGTTTATGCGTGACCTAAAGACGATCTACATCACTGGCCGCTAGTGACTGTGACGTCAGACGCTGGAAGCTACTTGCTTTTTTGTTTCGAAATTGTTTTATTCAAAATAATGATTACTTCCGAACGGAAGCTGATAATGGAGAATTTGAAAAGTAAGAAGTATTTTGATGTTATGGGATGTGTGAACGCTATTTATGCGATTCAAAAAATATTTTTGTAAATATTATTGATGTTTGAAAAATTAATAAACGACCTGGCCATAGACCACAATTAATTTCACTATGTTTTCTCGTGTAGCCCCAGTGGCTGTAGCACTTTTATTAATTTCACCAGGGCCCCGTTCCACTATGCTATCTTAGCCCTAAGATTACCTTAAGCGCATAGCTACCTTATACATTTAAGTTGATCTTAAGTCTAAGATCGCTTCGTGGAACAGGGCCCAGGCCATTAGCATTTCACAGGAAACATTACCTGTATGGGCCCAGTGAACACTCAAATGTAACGAAACACACGTGGACTAAAGGACCGAATCACACCCATTTCTGTGCATTTTACACAACTTTTGCACGACTTCAAGGTGCTCTGGGGACAGTATGCAATATCCAGTGTAACCCAAGTGCACATATTCACTAACTGCATCCTCTTACCTGTCAAACCCAGTGTAACAATCCAGTATACAAAGCAGCTCTCCAGCCATTAATTACATAACAAGAAAACTATATTTTCTCGCATTCATTTCCAAATGGGTGGATAACTCTAGTCTAATGCCACCTACCTGAACATTGAGAAAACATCCGTCATGCGCACAACTCATTTCCTAGTGACCTGACAAAACATAGCAACAATAAGGTTATTATGCACTTCGAATTATCATGTAGGGTTATCAGGTCACAGGAAGCATGGTTGCATGATAATTTAGAATTCAAAAACTTGTCAGTTTAAACTCCGTCATTATATCCGCTTGTCCTACATATAGTTTTAAGGATTTTTCTTTCAGCAACACATTGAACCAAAAAACAATTTATAATCTACCTTTAGCATGTACAGTACAGATACAATTTGACTTGGAATTTATTTAAGGCCCACAACTGTCACAAATGGCATTTATTTATGTTTGACATAGTTATGGCCCTTGAACTCGGTAGAGGGATTACTGCCAATGTTTCTGGTCGCCCTGTGCCTACCGGCCTCGGTGGTGTCATGGTTAGGCCATCGAACATAAGACTAGTAGGTACAGGGTTGAAATGAAATGAAATGATGGATTGCTGGCATTGTTTTTGGTCGCGCTAATGATTATTAATAGTTAATTATTGGTAAAACCCAGCTTGGACTACTACTACTAATATAATTTAGAAACAAATATAAACAGAAACAAATTGGATATATGAACACCAATATTATAAAATTTTAAAAAGTATTTCATATGTACTTTTAGCCATTATTTAGCCATCATCTTACAATGCTAAGAAAGACAGGACATTCTCTATAGAAAGGTTTCATCTATAGAGCCAAATCTATATTAAACAAGCTCGAAAACATCTTAGAATGCCCAGAAACCCAGGAAGGTCGTTTTACAAAGGTTTCATCTATAAACCCAAATCTATATTAAACAAGCTTATAGGTACATTTTTAAAAAGGTAAAATGTGTAATTCAAGTGTGTTAGAATGACACATTAGCCTAACTTGGTTTTATAACAAATATTCACATGTGCCAGTTTCATGACGGTTTCCCGATATCAGACATCACTGACTAAAGGGAAGGCCATATTTTGGAGAGAGAGAGAGAGAGAGAGAGAGAGAGAGAGAGAGAGAGAGAGAGAGAGAGAGAGAGAGAGAGAGAGAGAGAGAGAGAGAGAGAGAGAGAGGGCGGGGAGGGACGATAATATGCCTTTAATCTACTCACAAGTAATAGACCAAAAGCCTGTACGTAATTAGGAAGGTAAATCTGATTTAACGGTAACAGTTTACATCAAATTAAGGTACAGACACGCACGCTGTGGATGTAAACTTTAACAAAGACAGGCAGTGTGTACCGAAAATGAGAAGGGGTGGGGGAGGTTAAAGGCGGGCTATGGACAGAGAAAGCCTGGATGAATTTTTAACAGGCCAAACACATTTTTTTTTTAATTGGCTGCTTAGCCGAACAATTTATATCATTTGCAGCATTTTAGAAGGACAATTTAAAAATGGAAATAATAAAGACGAGATGATCATAATATTATAAATTAGTGTTAAATATTAATCTGTGTCTGTCTTAGGTGAATTAAGCAGTACCTCTAGAATCAAATTAATATTGTTTGTACAGCCTTCATATCAGATCTTAAATTATCCTAATTTTAACATTTTTTAAATATAAAAGTTTGAGACAATCAATCAAATTACCATATTTATACAGAACACGTTTATTTACACTCAGATCACATAACAAGTGATACATGAGCACATAGTTACAGTATGTACAATATAATAATACAGCGGTTTTACAATCAGATCACATAACAAGTGATACATGAGCACATACTTACAGTATGTACAATATAATAATACAGCGGTTTTACAATCAGATCACATAACAAGTGATACATGAGCACATACTTACAGTATGTACAATATAATAATACAGCTTTTTTACATATATAACATAATAATACAAGATTAACGTGGGGGCATAAATAATGTTATCTAAAAATGTACAAGTATTATTTAATAAAGTAATATTCGTGCTACATAATAGATAATGATATTTAATTGCATTTGGTTTCATATGGTAATATTTTGGTATGTACTTGCATCTTTCATTTCGGAAACAAAAATAGCATTCAAATAGAAAGTGATATTCATCACCAACAACATCATCCTGACAGAAACAACATTTCCGTTCATCAGGTGTGATTTTCCATCTAACCTGAACACCTTATTGTTCGCATATCTTTGATAACGATACCAGCCAATGAAAAACGTGGGAAGAGCAGTCCTTACCGCAGCCAGGTGTGATGATCACAGTCACGCAAATCTCTTAGTTAAAACAGCAGAGCAATGATTGGGAAGAGTGGTGTATTATTTACGTTACATTTTAAATAGACATGCTCGAAACCCTAGTGGTATATGAGCATGTTAATAGGTTACACACACACACACATTTTAAATTTTCATAAAATATTCACGATTGTGATATAATTTAACATGGTAATACTGTTTGTCTGAGGTACGATGGCTCAAGGGATCGATTAACCTCGGTGAACATGTGGAATTATCCCGGTCCTACCAATATATCGGGACGTTTAAATGGCCCTTGATATTCTCAACACATTTTATTTTCGGTTATATGGCGTCGGATATGATTAAGAACTACACTGTTATTTCCAAGGATTAACTTATAATGATATATACCAATCATTTTAATTATGTGAAATATGTGATAAGAAAATAGCAATTGTGTAATAAAACTTTCGTGAGATTTGGGTGGTTCCTAAAAGAACCTTTGTTAGCGTTGGTTGTACGCCGACTTTTTATAACTGGATACTTTCTTCAGCTTCTTCATCTTCTTCATATGGCGGTTCCAGAGCCAGCTCACATCTAAGTTCAGCAATTTTCTCCGCTTTCAAACAGGCGTACTCGTCGTAGGTGTTCCTGACCCCTTCAAATGTCGCCATTTTCAGTCTCAAGTTGTATCGAAACTACTTTCGATCAGCTTCCTTAGCCGAATTGTATCTCAACTGCAGTTGTTCCAGTTGGTTGTTGAGCAAGATGATTTGCTCGCAGGCCTTTCTGAACCGATTTTCAGTCTCGTACAACTCGTAATACACAGCAGGTTTCTCCATCGTAACAGCAAGATCTTCAGTGTTTGTAAAAGTGTGAAACAATCATGAGATTTTCCATATTTATAGAGGTGTGA
This sequence comes from Dracogyra subfuscus, assembly GCA_016106625.1. Lineage (NCBI taxonomy): Eukaryota > Metazoa > Mollusca > Gastropoda > Neomphalida > Peltospiridae > Dracogyra > Dracogyra subfuscus. The sequence continues at coordinate 10,664 of JAECMU010135442.1, forward strand.
TATTTCCATCTGCCATTACTAGCTTGTAGTTCTCGTGTCTTTGATAACGATACCAGTCAATGAAAAACGTGGGAAGAGTGGTCCTTAACCGCAGCCAGGTGTGATGATCACAGTCACGCAAATCTCTTAGTTAAAACAACAGCAATGATTGGGAAAATTGGTGTATTTCAAGTGGACGTAACTGACCGTGTTTACATTCCCACCTGTATAGAACACAGTTCGAATAAAAACAAGTACATGTATAGCAATATATGCACTGTAATTATTTCACATATATAGAAATCAGGAAGCCATTTTGAGTAAGAAACGAACAGAAACAACAGCTTTTAAATGTCCCAAAAGTACAAAAAAGGAAACACACACAACGTCCCGTACTTTATATAGAATTACCACTGTTAAAGTCGATTGTCTTTAAACACTTAAAATAACTATTAAATATCAGTTTTAGCTTTGTGTAAACGTCACACGTCACACGTAGCATATTTATTGGGGGGGGGGGGGGTCGATCTTCGCCGATTTAATTCTTTGACAGTATTTTCAAATATAAACAAATTAAACAGGCCAGAGACTGGATAGTGAAGATAATGTAATCGTAAAGGGAAAGGTTCTGTTGGAGAGGGGGATGGGGGTTACTCTCAGACCTCCGTAGTATCTTGCAAGGTCAAAGTTTAACGTATATATAAGATACAAATAATCCATGTGTAAGATTCATGATATTTAATTTACCACACACATTATACTGTGATCGGAGTTATGAAATGTCACTGGAAAATAGGTTCCTCTCCATATGCTACACTAAATTCATTAGCTACTATTTTCCCCATCTGATATATCCATGCTTTTTAGTCCTCGTTGGTGGGACTGTTATTGTTGTTTTGTTTTCAACTTGTGCAACTTTGTTGTTAATGTGTTGGAAATAAAACATTTAAAAGTTTAAAGTTTAATATCTTTAAAATTGTAGAATAGTAGGTGTCTAGGGTGATTTAATGGTGTATTAACTTAATTATAATATTATATACTAATCACTTAATAGATAAGAAAATAGCAATTGTGTAATAAAACTTTCGTGAGATTTGGGTGGTTCTTATAAGAACCTTTCTTGGCGTTGGTTGTAAACCAACTTTTTAAAGCTGGATACTTTCTTCATCTTCTGAATATGGCGCTTCCAGAGCCAGCTCACATCTGAGTTCAGCAATTTTCTCCCCTTTCAAACAGGCGTACTCGTAGTACGTGTTCCTGACCCCTTCAAATGTCGCCATTTTCAGTCTCAAGTTGTATCGAAACGCCTTTCGGTCAACTTCCTTGGCCAAATTATATCTGAACTGCAGTTGTTCCAGTTGGTTGTTGAGCAAGATGATTTGCTCGCAGGCCTTTCTGAACCGATTTTCCGTCTCGTACAACTCGTAATAAGCAGCAGGTTTCTCCATCGTAACGGCAAGATCTTCAGTGTTTGTAAAAGTGTGAAACAATCATAAGATTTTCCATATTTATAGAGGTGTGATATTTCCATTTGACATTACTAGCTTGTAGTTCTCATGTCTTTGATAACGATACCAGCCAATGAAAAACGTGGGAAGAGCAGTCCTTAACCGCAGCCAGTTGCGATGATCACAGTCACGCAAATCTCTTAGTTAAAACAGCAGAGCAATGATTGGGAAGAGTGGTGTATTGCAAATGGAAGCAACTGGCCGTGTGTACTTTCCCACCTGTATAGAAAACAGTTCGAATAAAAAGAAGTACATGTATAGCAATGCATGCACTGTAATTATTTCACATATATACAAACCACGAAGCCACTTTGAGTAAGAAATGAACAGAAACAACAGTTTTTAAATATTTTAAAAGTAACAAAAGTCACACAACTACAACAAGCTGGCGTCTTCCAACGAAGATGTAATATATTAACAAACCCAGACGAATGTTGTCTAAACGCCAGACAAGGGAGGCTTCGTTCATTGGATTCCACGCCCAATATTACTAAAAGTGTTATTTACCTTACCAAGGATCGAATTTAACTTGTTTAGGGGCACAGCAAGTGTTGCCGTCGTTTTAATGAAACAAACAATAGGGCACCAAGGCTAGTCGGATGCGCAACGTAGGCAAACTTTTCCTTCCAAACAGGGGCACGAAAACAGCTTATTTTCTATCAAGTTTCTCAGAAAAACAGTATTTCAAAAACTATGCTCTTTGTTTATCTTTGATAGAGATATATGCCATAAAAATGTATTTTACAAGTTCATACCATAATAATAGCATATATGCTACAGTTTCCTTAAATGCCCACTGTAGCAGATATGCTACATTATTAAAAGTACATTTATGAAAATTCAAAAATCAACATGGAAGTGTTCAATTTACACTAACACCTGTAAGTTGAATGAATATGACTATTTTGTATATGGATTTTGAGTATTTCGGCACTTGAGGATTAAAATAAATGAATGCGTCAAATATGCGGGCACCTGGTGTGCGCTCGGTCTAGGATCGATCCCCTCGTGGACCGATTGGGCTACTTCACATTCCAGTCAGTGCACCGTGACTGGTGTATCAAAGGCCGTGGTATATGCTATCCTGTTTGTAGGATGATACACAAAAAGCGTTCTTGCTAATTAATGGAAACAGTATAGAGGGTTTCCTCTATAAGACTCAAAATAACCAAATGGCTCACATCCAATAGCCGATTATTATCTAGTGGTAGTTGTAAACCACTTGCACCGACCAGTGCGCCATAACTGGTTCAACAAAGGCCATGGATTGTGCTATCCTGTCTGTGGGAAGCGCAAATAAAAGATCCCTTGCTGCCAATCGGAAAGAGTAGCCCATGAAGTTGCGACAGCGGGTTTCCTCTGAAAATATGTGACGTCTTTAACCATATGTCTGTCGCCATATAACCGTACATAAAATGTGTTGAATGCGTTGTTAAATAAAACATTTGTTTCTTTTCTTTTTATATGCTACGACACTATATTCATTAGCTACCATTTTCCCCATGTGATATATATCCATGAGTTTGTTTCCTCGGTTTGGTTTGTTTTGTTTTGTTTGTTTGTTTGTTTGCTTGCTTCCTAGCTTGCTTGCTTTCTTGCTTGCTTTCTTGTTGTTTTATTTATTTGTATTCTTGTTTGGAGTGGGATTTTGGTGAGATTGTTATTGTTGTTTCCTTTGTTTTGTTGTTAATTTGATGGAAATCAAATAGTTTCAAGTTTAATATCTTTAAAATTGTAGAATAGAAGGTGTCTAGGTTGATTTAATG
>JAECMU010135446.1:1935-13712 GCA_016106625.1 Dracogyra subfuscus
CAATATATCTGTATACATGTATATCATTTTGAGTGAACACACTGTATAATATTGCTAATAATGTATTGCTCTATAAACTGATGGACAACAGTAGAAATTCAGGCGGACTTGTATATTCTAATTGGTTCTGGTCTGGCAGAATAGTTGAATATTTTCCATTTCTGCACCTTTGTATGTTGGTTTTAACCTTTAGCTGAACAGAAAATATTTGTGGTCAATTAGCAAATGTTCTGGCAATATACCCACATATTAGTCATGTAACAGTTATCGTTCCTTTTGTTTAATGAGTAGGGTGGGACGTAGCTCAGTGGTACAGCGCTCGCTCGATGCGCAGTTGGTCTGGGATCGATCCCCATTGGTCTATTTTTCGTCACAGCCAGTGCACCACTGTGGTATGTGCTATCCTGTCTGTGGGATGGTGCATATAAAAGATCCCTTGCTGCTAATCGGAAAGAGTAGCCCATGAAGTGGCGACAGCGGGTTTCCTCTCTCAATATCTGTGTGGTCCTTAACCATATGTGTGACGCCATATAACCGTAAATAAAATTTGTTGAGTGCATCGTTAAATAAAACATTTCTTTCTTTCTTTCTTTTGTTTAATGACACCACTAGAGCACATTGATTTATTAATCATTGGCTATTGGATGTCAAACATTTGGTAATTCTTACATATAGTCTTAAGATAGGAAACCCACTGCATTTTTCCTTTAGTAGCAAGGGATCTTTTATTCACACCATCCCACAGACAGGATAGCACATTCCACCACTTTTAATATACTGGTTGTGCACTGACAGGAACGAGACAGACATGTCATAGAGTAACTGTGTTTTTAGAAAGTTACATCAGTTGTTTTTAAAGTTTTATTTAAGAATAATAGTGTTTATAAAAAATATAGATATGTTAAAGGCTTATTGTCACAGACCACTGGCCTATTACATGGCCTAGCAAATTATTACTTTTAAAAAAATATATATGATTTGTCCCTAAATGTACTTTATACAACCATCTACATAACCACTATATTCCACTTATTAATGATATTTTGTAAAAAAATAATTGAATTGTGGCAGTTTTCCATAATTAAAAAACTAACATTGCTGAGAGGGTTGACATGGATTTCACTTCCGTCATGGTGTAGTCAAAGTGATGCAATAGTTAGATTTGATCTGTAAAAATTAATGTAATTTTGATTTATTATTAATTTTAAGAGAAATAAGGTCCTAATGGGACGATCACACTGGCCCGAATGAGCTTCCGTTTGTTTTCCGTATACGAAAGTTGTGTGATTTTTCTAAACTGGCCGAATGTCCCTCCGAATGTGTTTTCCCCAATGTATCACCGAATGCTTTCCGTTTGTTTTCCGAATGTTTTCCGTATGATTTCAGAATGCTTTCAGAATAGACCGAATACTTCTCGCATGTTCACTTTGAAAGGTTTCCTTTCCGAACGCTTTCCGTATGCTTTCTGAATGCTTTCAGAACACGGCGAATCGACCTAGAATGGACTGAACTCTTTCCGCATGCTTTTCGCACGCTTTCGGAAAGCATCCGTCATGTTCTAGGTCCATTCGGGATGTTCGGAAAGCATACAGAACCCAGCACCTCCACATTTTCATTCCAAATGCACCAAGAACTAGACGCATGCTTCCCGAACATTTTCCGTACATGCTGTATGCTCCTAAACTGTTTCCGAATACTTCCCGAATACACCAAAAAAAATGTCATAGACGCCACATTCGGATGGTAATGAAAATTATTTTGAACATGCACAACAAATGTTTGAAGCTACCGAATGCCGTTCCGTATGTATCCGTACGGAGCCGAACAGCCAGTATGCTCCTAGAACACACCGAATACTTCCCAAATATGATCCGTTTGCTCCCCGAACACCCAAATTCCTATTTGGAAAACAAACAGAATGGCATTCAGGCCAATGTGATCGTCCCTTAAAATCTGTGACGGTATGCCTTTAATTGTACAGCTGCATGTACTAACAATAATTTTACATAATTTCTGAATCATTACTTTATTGAAAAATTTTATTTTCCAGATACTACAACTTTTTATACACCAATTTCTTGGGAAGTGCTCTGGTAAAGACTGTGGACCAGTCATCCAACTGCGAGGACATCCTTATGAACTTTCTAGTCAGTCATGTGACCAAGCTTCCACCAATCAAAGTCACCCAAAGAAAACAATACAAAGGCATGCTAGTGGGCGGTACAAACGCCAGTAAGGCCTCGACGTGGTTAGACCAATTTCACTTCGCACAACGGGAGATCTGCGTGGACACATTTGCAAAGGTGTTTGGGAGCATGCCCCTGGTACGTTCAAAGGTTCGGATGGATCCACTGTTGTTCAAAGATCCTGTATCAAACATGAGGAAGAAATATCGCCAGATCGAACTTGTATGATTCTCGGCATATTTTAGCCAAAGTTTCTTTTCATGTGATTTGCCTGGTGGTTTTTTTTCTTTTTTGATCACAGTACCTTGTTTACTTACCATTAAATATCTCAAAACAGTTCTTTTTAAAACCCTCTCACCCCGGCTATCTGTGTACTAATGGTTTAATAAGGATTTGTGCAAATTAGAATTAAGGGGTGGAAGAGTTAAAATTGCCGAGTATGTCAACAAATATATGATTTTTGTAGTTGGTTTCATATAATTTATTCTTGTCAAAGTCAGTTTCATATAATTTATTGTTTGAAAAATCAATTTCATATAATTTTACTAATTTCAAATGGAAGTTGACATGTCAAAAAAATCTCCTACATTTTTAATCCAGGTAATTTACAAATCGGTATGAAATTTTTAATAACTTTTAAAAGATGTGTGTATGTTAATTGTTAATTTGGTAACTGCCATTTTATAACTCCTGGTTGCTGCTTTAAAAAAAACCTGAACATTAAAGTTTCAGAATAGCCATGGGATCATTGATTTTAAAAACTTACGAGCCATGATTAAAAATTCACTAGCCCTACTTTACTTTTAATTTCATACAATTTTACTAAATAATAGTAATAATCAGATATGTCACCTAAAGAGGGAGATAGAACTTAAAGCACTAACATTATGGGCAGGATATACATATTTACAAAACAGACTTAACTGCAACATTTGATCAAAATAATTCACTAGCCACTGAACATGGCACTTTACTTTTAATTTCATACAATTTTACTAAATTATAGTAATAATCAGATATGTCACCTAAAGAGGGAGATAGAATTTAAAACACTAACATTATGGGCAGGATATACATATTTACAAAACAGACTTAACTGCAACATTTGATCAAAATAATTCACTAGCCACTGAACATGGCAATAGTAGTTATTTACTAGCCCAACATTGAATATCACTAGCCATAGGAGTGGGGCTACCATAATCTAGAAGCCCTGACAAGACAATTTGAAAATAAGAGATGTTACTATTGGTGGTGGACTGTTTTGAAATAATTAAGTTGTAGGTTGTCAAGGTGCTGTGTTTTGAGCCTGTGTGTGTGTGTGCGTGCGTGCGTGCTGTAGAAGAACAAATGAATTCTGAATGGCTGATATCGGAGTTGTACTCTCTTTAAGACGCTTTGATCATTTATATATTATATACACACGTAATACAAATGTATACATCGTTTATATCGTCATGCTTTTTGAAATACTTACAAATGATTCAACATTTTCAACATTTTCACATGCACTGGGTATACTTTTTTATAATTTTATAACCCATGTTTCCCCACCGTCTGTCGACAAAAGAAAAAGGAGAGAAAAGGGCTGCTTTCTGTAGGTGACTATTTATTCCGGCACTGTAGAATTAAATGTTAGAATATATTGTGTGTTACATGTATGCAGAGTTACTTCCATGTTTTTAAGTCTTTGAAGTAAAGGTTTGTATTATTTAAAAACTCTTGATGGTGAACATGTTATATTTTATATAAGTAAAATTATTTCCCCTTCTTTCAAAGTAGTCTGTTTTAATTGCTGTCTTGGGTAATGTTTGTATGCTTTTCTATGTGAAAACAATAATGGGATGTCTGTATGTGTATGGCTAGCTTTGGGTAAGAAAAATATTTCGCTAAATTGTGTATTCAGGTTTAAACTTGACAAGTTGCAGAAATCAACAGTTATTTGCAAACAAAAAGTCAATTATTACATGAATTTTTTTCCGCCAAATTAAAATAAAATTTGTCAGCTGCTTTCAAAATTTGCAATTTGCGTATTTTGTGTTGGGGAAATGTGCAAATTTTGCAAAACAAAATGCTAATTTTGTGATGGGAAAAACATTGCAAATTTTGCAAAACAAAATGCAAATTTTGTTATAGGAAAAACATTGCGAATTTTGCAAGAGGAGAGAATTGCGAATTTTGTAGGGGAAATTGCAATGCAGATTTTTTATTTTTTATTTTTTTGCGAGTGCCAAAGCTAGCTGTGATGTGTTTAGTGCAAACAGAGCTTTATGGGTGCAAATCTCCAAATGGTTACTCAATTTACTTTACTTTTAAAGAAATGTGTATCACGTACAGCAGTTGTCATATTGATAACTGCAGGTTAAACAACAGTTGGTAAATAACCTACGTCCCTTGTGTAAATTGTTGTGAAAATGTTGAATATATTGAATCATCTCTCTACCAACCTACCTACCGTACATGCCTGTACTTAACTTACATGTGATGTTACCGGATGATGTAGCAACCTCATTACATACTGGTGGAGAGAACTAAGGGAACACATTTTTAGGGGAGTTATTTCCAAAACACTTTTACCTTTCTTCTTACATCAAACCAAACTGAATTTATATTTGTTTTTAAAAACATATTTGTAAGAGGATGGTACGAACTATAGGTGTTATTACAATAGGATTCAATCTCTGCTAATGTTCAGTTCTGTGACACTACTTCTCTGTAATTTACATAAGCATAACTACTTTAATGGTAAATTATATTTGCTCTCATATACCAAGTGTTCCCTTACTTTACTTCTTTCCATCAGCATATAATAACTAAATTTTAATAGGTGAAAAGACAACCTCGGTATATGATAACTAAATGTTATGGGGCGATATGGCAAGTTCAGTGTATGATAACTAAATGTTAAGGGGCGATATGACAAGTTCAGTGTATGATAACCAAGTGTTATGAGGCAATATGGCAAATTCAGTGTATGATAACCAAGTGTTATGAGGCGATATGGCAAGTTCAGTATATGAAACTTATTTATTTCACAGATACCAAATATTTTTATTTATTCTGCTTTACATATTGGGAGTGCTTGAGCCAAGTTTAGTCAAGACACTTTTGTAGCCAAGATGTACAAACACTGAAAATAGATTCTGTGTCTCGGAGTTGAAAAACACAACACTATTTATTGTAAATTAATTGTATGCAAACATCAAACAAGTGTATGTGAATGAATGTGCTTATATTTTTTCCTCCCACATGTAATCTTTGCTATTATATATATAAAAAAAACTTTCACAAGTTTTTTCTACCATATTTGTTTTTTTATGTGTGAGAGCATGCATGTACCTACCCACCCCCGTCATTCACCTTTTTAAGCTTTGGTTCTGAATTCTGTATTTAAAGGGACATACCCTAGTTTTTAAACACTAAGACATAGTTTTGACTATTAGAGGCATTTTTTTGATAACTGAAATCATACTTTACTTAAATTTTATTGTTTAAAGTATCCATTTCCGTACATTCGAAGTGTTTTTGGTCATCCTGATGTTTATAATATCACAAAATACATTTCTCATATTTTTTAAAAGGCACTTGCCTCTGAGAAGTAACAGTTATGTAGCCGAGTTTTATTCTATTTTAGAGGGTATTTCACCTTTCAAAGTCAAAGACTCATGTTTCACTTAATTGTAACTTTATCAAAATGTATTACAGGTTTGTAAATTAAACTAAACTTAATGTTAATTTTCATGAACTGAAACTAGGGTATGTCCCTTTAAGATGAGAGATTGGTGTTGTAGATTTTCCAGTGACTCACGTTGAGATTTCGTTGGTACCCATGACAGGGTTTGTGATGGCGTGTGCATCATTTGTGGTGCAGGTTTCATTATTAATAGCTTACATTGTCACTTTTTGTTTTACTGAATTTTAATGACTGATCAGGCCTTTTTTTTTTTTTCTTGTTTACAAGTTCTGGTTGATTTTTATATGAAGTTCACCTCTACCTGTCATTGAACTAGGGTCAAGATTGAATTTTTATAAATGTAGTTAAAAAGCAAAAATATTCAGTAAGCAACAGGTGTAGACTAATACTAAAGTCAAACTGTCAGATGGCACAAAGACGTTGGCCAACATGACGGTTTCGTTGTAATTTTCACAACGACCAACTTACGATGGGTGGGCTCGGATTAACAACTAATCGGTCGTAAAAGTCTTATACAGTGAAAATTGAGTTGTGAAAGTGCTCAGATTAACAGCTAATGGGGTATACGACGAGAATCAAGTTGAAAGAGCGCTCAGACTAGCAAATGGACAGTCGTAAAAGTCGTCAGAGGAGAAAGTTGGCCAACACTTTTCATTTTAACAGGATTCGGTTTAATCTCGTTTGAGGCAGAACCATGACATTGATGGGTGTAGTGGTTATGAGATCTTGGGTTGTTTGTATACTGAACAACAAAAGAATCAAATATTAATTTTGTCTTCATTCATTTATTTCATATTGTTCACTTTGAATCCCAATATTAATTTTGTCTTCATTCATTTATTTCATATTGTTCACTTTGAATCCCAATAGTTTTGTGTCTATTAAAACTATTAGAGTCTCGTGAACGTTTTACGGGCCATTCTGACAGTCTATTGATGGAATGGTAATATAAAAAAAATATGTGTGTGTGTGTGTGTGTGTGTATCAGACTTTGCTTTTTAAGGTGCACAGGTGCAGTCGTGCAGGTGCAATCACGCTTGTACAGCGCAAATAATTTCAATCTGATGAGTGTGAAAAACGGCGCACGCTACACTCAACAAATAGCACAAGTAAACTAGAAGGGTATATTTATTTCCACTGTTTACAAAAATCAAGTTTTCATAGCTCATTTAGCTGATAAGAAGGTACTTTTATTATAAATTTAAAATAAGAACATGGCATTGGCTACCATGCAGTCGTTAAATTGGTATTTCTATTTCTCTTTGTTGAACAAATCGGGGAAATACTGGTTTAATAGACAATTTTGTAGGCGTACTAGTCAAAATCCGCTACACTGCTTATTTTATTTATTTTGGAGAGTGATTTTTCACTCGCAGTAGCATATGGAGGTGTGCGATTTTCCACTCTCCTATAATTTTCAAAAAGCAAGGACTGATATATGTGTGTGTGTGTGTGTGTGTGTCACATTTTTTTGTTGTGTAGTATATAAAAAAAAATTCAAAAATTTCTCGCAGGAATAGGAATTTGATATGAGACTATGAAACTACGGAGATATATTAACGTTCTATTTTTATATTGTATACTTTGAAACAATGTTTTCATTTATGATTTTATCTAATAAAATAATATTTAGATTTTTAAAACTGTTTTGGCATAATAGGTTTGTAATCTTGTACCTGTCTTTGTATAGTTGTTAACAAAGTATCGTAACGGCTGATTTTATTAACCGGTTATTTTTAAATCCTTACATATTTTGTATTATTTTTTCTATTACAATATTACATACGGTATATATATATCTTTAAAAAAAAACATTTATTAAAATGCTAAATATGGAAGATGAAGAGGCACACTATTGGTATTTTGGGTTTTTGGTGTGCAATGGTGTAAAAAACAATAGTTTTTATGTAAATGACATGTAAATGACATGTAAATGAATGCAGTGTCTCTCCTGGATGTCTCAGTAGTGTTATTATAACTGTTTTATGTCAGATGTGTTCTTTCACCGGCCTGTAGTCAATGTACAACAAAATTAAAACATACACTTTAACAAAACTATCACTAGTATGTAGCCATTTTAAAAGGTTTTTGTCCCCAAAAATATTTTTTACTGTACATTATTAAAAAATATATATTTTACGTTTTCTTGCTTAGAATTTTATAAAAGATTTTCGACAAATATTTGTACACTATTTTCTTGCTTAGAATATGAATATTTCTATAACTAATGCATTTCTGGACATTGTAAAGTTTTGTGGTATTTCAATATTACTTTTTGTTTTAAAAAGTTTGAATGTACAAATTTATTATTTTTTTCAATGGCTAAATGAAATTTAAAATAATTTGGCCAAAGATCTTTTCAAATATATTCATCCCTATAATGTTTTATAATTAAAACATTGAGGTAAGATAGTGGGGGTTTTTAATAAGAAAAAAAAAGCAGTATGTGTATTTATTTTGTTGGGGGGAGGGGAAATAAACGGAAGTTGTGCTGGGGCTAAAATCTGAAGATACTCTATTTAAAAGTTTTAACAGAACAAAGATACAAGGATGGTTCGTCTCTGGTCTATGAGCAGCTGAGATAAGTTGTCTTGAAGAAAACGAAAAATGAAACCAAGTTCTCCCATCATCTACCCCTTCGACTCGTCACCCAGCAAAGTGGCTTAACAATTTAAAACATTCTATTTAGAAGTTGGTCATTGCTGCTGTTGCAGCAGATAATTTTAGTTTTATAGTGCTTGCAATTTGTTGACCCATTTTGTTGACAAGTTGCCATTTTTTATTCATTTCTTATTAACATGTTAATATTATGCACACATCATCAAACGGCATAATAAAACAGGGACGATAATTTGAAGATGGCAGAAGATTAGAGAATAGTGTTTTAAGATGAAGGGAGGTAACTCAGTCAGATCAACCGAATGGCCTCCCCTAATTTTTATCCTATTTTATTTACAGTGTATTGTTATGAATGTTTAAATAATTTTACTTTGATTTTTGCATTCTGACATAATGAGGATTTTAAGTTTTAAATTGAAATGTGTTGAGTGTTGTGTTTTATGTGACTTTTAGGGCATTGTTAACAAGAGCAGATTGTTAGCTAGGGACCATAATAAAAGTCACGAAGGATCTAATGAAAAGTACAATATTCCTTTAAAACAATTTCATGAATTTTATTTTATCTGGGTTTTTTTTTTCTTTTTTCTTTTTTTCTTTTTTTCTTTCTTATAGTATGGTTCTTTTCTTACGATAATGTCTCACAGTCAACAGGGGCATTCAACAATTACATCCGGGATTATACATTTAAAAAATCCCTTTCTATTAATGCAAAACTTTAACATTTTAACATGTAATACTTTAAAATAGGTACAGCATTCAGTGTGCAGTTGATAAGACCTAAAAAAGAAAAGATGTTTCAGGTTTTATTTTGAAAACAAATTGTTTAGTAGGAACTTTTTAAAAATAAAAAAACCCACACCTATTGACCAGCTGCTATTGACATGTTTAAGGAGTATATTTAAGTAATAAGCCAATCATATAGGATTTAACTGATATTCAACCAATCAAAACAGTACAACAGATGTTTTATAAACTAATAAGCCAATCATATAGGATTTAACTGATATTCAACCAATCAAAACAGTACAACAGATGTTTTATAAACTAGTAAGCCAATCATATAGGATTTAACTGATATTCGACCAATCAAAACAGCACAACAGATGTTTTATAAACTAATAAGTCAATCATATAGGATTTAACTGATATTCCACGAATCAAAACAGCACAATAGATGTGCCAAAGAACGGTGTATTAGTGCCAAGTTTCAAGTACTGGTATTTCATATTCTGTACAGTTTAAACGATATGGCCTGTAAAGGACATCAGGTGGCCCAGCTTTCATCAACCAAAATCAAATGTCAGAAAATCAAAATCTCCTCACCACTGTTAACTTCCAGCATATATAATCAGAGCTGGTTTACAGATCCACGGAGCCTGTAACACAAATAACAGCAGTGTCCCCTTCCCTGGATATATATTTTGCAACCTTCTCGCGGAGAGGGGTAAAATGACCAAGAGAAAGTAAATGTACACATCACCACAGGGACCCCTGAAATGGGGAGGGACTGGGAGTGCTACTAGGATTATCGGCTCTACCTGAAATTACCTCCTTACCACAATTAAAACATCCTTCCTAAAGGGACTTTGGAAGATAATACTAATTTTGTCTCGGTTTGTCAACTAAAAGTCGGTAATCATAAAACTCAAATTAATGATATTGTGTTTATTATTCCAGTGATTTTATACTTTAACAGCCCTTAAAATTCAGACAAGTTTGCTACGTCAATTTTAAAGAAAATATTCATGCTGTCAAAATGATTCACATATGATGCACTGCTTTAATAATATGCTAAACTACAACATCTCAACTTTATTTTCGTAAGCTTCTATATTGAAATAAACAAATTTATATTAATTGAGGAAACTGAGGTACACACGATAAATTTATACTTTTGTCTAGGATCTGTAACTGGACAGAGTTCAGAGAGAAATGCCTACATACTTTTCACTACTCACAGATTTGCGACGGCAATGAAATGTTGTCGCAAATCAAGTTTGCGATAGCTTTTGCGATGGCATTGCCGATTGCCAATTTCGAGGGCTGCTTTAACCATAATCAGATTAATTGTTAATTGACAATTTTGTCAGCTTCTAATTAAACTAAAGTCCTAATCAAAATTATTGCTGGAATGAAAACCTGAAAAGTATGTTAGCATTACAATGACGTGATTCTATGTACAGGTACAGTCAACCGCTATGATAAATGTCACAAACTTTTTTTTATAAATGAAATAAAAATCTGTTAGGCTAATTAGTTGCTTCTTCTCATACAGATAAACTAAATCAAATTAGAACTTGGCTAATAACCTAATGATACTGTATGAATGAGTTGTCTATTAATTTTATTGTTTATTAAAATTCATAAAATTTCTTAACAGTCGTATTAAATGTTCAGATAGGCTTTTTTCCCTGTTAAGTTGTTGTCCAACTAATTGAAATTATTTTGCAATATTGTAAAATGTTTGGTTTGACAGAAGTTAATGATTGTAATAAATCCACATCTATGGAAGGGCTTGTTATTAAAAAAATTTATTTTATTATTATTATTATATATATATATTTTAATTATTGTTATTTATTATTATTATTATTTTTTTTTATTTTTTTTTATTTTTTTTTATTTTTTTTATTATAAAAAATTACTAATAAAAAACCCATGTATTTAATATGTACCAAAGAGAACTATTTTAGGTTAGGCAATAATCACTGACTTCACATTTGTATCTATATTGACTAGCTGATGACTTTTATATTTAACTTTAATCTTTTTTTTAATTATTATTATTAAAATCAAAATGGAACAAACTTTTAATAATTTAAGACTAAATACGGAAAAAATCCCATGTGTATATAAAAGAGTGCAAATGTTTCCTAATAATAAATTTTAATCAAAGACTTTAAATGGAAAACTATTTGTACACCCCCAATATTCAAATGTTTTAATTATGCTAAATTTACCTTCACTAGATGAAGACTTCTTGATAGCGATATTTTAAATGTTGTTAATGTTGTCAATGGCTAATTTTGTTAATGACACGATGCATTTGATTGGTGTGTAGAACAAAATAAGCGTCATATGTATATTTTGTAGCATGAGCTTATTTATTCTCTTCTCCTTTTTTTTGTCATAACAAAATATTAAAAATAAAATATTACAAATATTATATATTTGCATATTTCATTTAATATTCCTTGCATTATTTATGTAATACTTATTAAAACATGATAACGAACTGGTCAGAAGCCATGCAACAGTGTAACAGACCGTATGATTGG
>JAECMU010135486.1:0-12185 GCA_016106625.1 Dracogyra subfuscus
TTGCATATGTTTAATGGAAATGTGGGAGGGGAGGGCAGGTGGAGGGAGATTTTGAGAGAAATCCGCACTAGTCCAATAATAGCATTATCTTCATCAGATATCAAACCATTAGGATTGTTACTGTTTAACTAGATGTTTTGATTGTTTTGTTTAACGACGCACTCAACACATTATAAGTACTGTTATATCGGCGTCGGACATATTATGTCGAGAGAAAAAACCCGGTGTTTAGCTGACGAGGATCGATCCTAGACCGACCGTGCATCAGGCGGGCACTGTACCACTGGGCTATGCTGCTCGCCTGTTTAAACTAGAGTTCTTGTGTAAATGAGAAGAGTGATATGCCTCAGTCTGACGTGCTTTTTCAACACAATTCTTCTGACAGGGATAACAGTCATCACTCATTCATTTTCTTTACCTATCACCTTTTTATGCATAACTTTAAGCAATATCGACTGCTCTAAAATAGAAAAATTAGTATATCCCATGGAAATAATATTGATCTTTTCACCTATAAACATTAATTGATGTATTTTTTTAAGTGCAAATATGAGAGCCAAATTCATAAATTTGTAGCCTTCAATTTAACAACAACATAAAAAAAATTCCAGTGTCTTCAGTTAATTTACCCTTACAAAAGAAAATAATATGGCTATTACTGTATGTTTTAGTACATGTTTTGGGATTAAAAGAAAATAACAAAAATAATGCGACTAATTATGGACAGACTTATTTCTTTTATGTTCAATGGAGTATGAACAATAAAAAGCATCCGCAAACTGTGTGAAATGGCAAAATAACAACACACAACACTTATAATTAAATTCAAAACACTAATAATAACATTAAAGTTATTATTTTATGGTGAATTATAACAACAATAATGTTGAGATTTGAACAAAATCGCACTGCTACGGATGGACCAATCAGATGACGTTAATTTGAAAATAATGAAATGGAAATTTAATATTGTTGAGTGGGACAGGCGGTACTCAACTCGGAAATTTTTAGTTCCCTGATGGAATGAATGAATGAAAGAATGTTTAATGACACCCCAGCACAAAAAACCACATCGGCTATTGGATGTTATAAAAACGTAATACATTACTGGTCCCTCTAGTACATGTTTATGACATCTGCCTCAGTCCATCCTGTTTTCAGCAGCAAATCTATGACCTGGATAACTATTAGTCATCATCGGCAGAGATCAAGAATAAAACAAGAAATAAATTGACTGACTGATTTATTCGTATCTCAAAATATTGCTTAAAACATTAAATTATACAAAGTAGCCTACATCAGTATAGTTTCGCTTTCCTTTTTTTTTTTTGAAGTGATAAAGGGACAGAGGTGGATTTCAATTGGCAGAGATTTGCTTTGGTGCATTTCATTCCAATGTTTAGAATCTTTTAAGTCTTGGTATGACCACATCATTGTGGGAATGCAAAATGCTCAACTAGGATACAAACGCAAACAGTTTGTACTGTTGGACTGGTGGATGGAGCGACAAACACCCCATCCCATAATCCAAACCACCACCCTCCCAAACACACAAAACAGCAATACTCAATTAAGGCACAAACACGAGTAGCTAACATGGCAAAAAGACCATATGCTGTTTTAGTAAATTGAGTCAGCTTGGAAATGTTCTGCCATATTATATAAAGAATATAATTGTGTACGGTATTCCAGAATGTTTATTAAAGTCTAAAACTAACTCAAACCCATTCTTAACCATCAAACTGAACAAATAACTGGAAGGCAGTACTTTGGCTGCATTTAATATTTTCTTACAACTTCTTCAGTCTTGAAAGCTATGTACACAACAGAACTTATTCAAAAGACGTCGGAAGGTGTAATTAAACATCCATTCATTTGAAAGCAGGGGTGGGACAGACAGCACCGCCCACCCACCCAACTGACACTATCCCTGTTGGAAGGCAACTTAATACATTATTGGCCCCTCTAGTACATGTTTATGACCTCTGCCTCAGTCCATCCTGTTTTCAGCAGCAGATCTATGACCTGGATAACTAAGGGTCATCATCGGCAGAGAAAGAATAAAATGTAGGACATGTGACACGTACTGTTTAGGCTAAGAGTGGACATGCAATCACAAATGTACTCAACCACATGTATAACATCTAGTTGTGCTATGGACGATGCTCTAACGGACAATGGCGATTCTTTCTACACCCCTGTAAACACTCATAAAAACAACTTGAGGATACACAGAGAGATATACAATAAATATCACAGACACATTATCATTTCTTGATCAAAACACTAGGAACAAACCATACCTTCGTCTCGCAATGTGAATCGTCCCATTTGTGGAAAATCTTTGAAGGTCTCTAAACAAATCATGCCCGCATTAACCTGAAATCGTGCAATGCCAACCTGATCCTGTTTAATGAACCTTGGCTTAATTTTTATCTTTTCACCACTTTTCTTGTCTAATATACACAACAAGCTCTGCAAAATAAAAGAAAAGAAACATAATAAAACTTGTATAGAGCAACTTTGCTACTTTGTACAGTCAGTCATTATTAATCATCAGTTACTACATGTCAAACATTTTGTAATTTTGACACTAAGAAAAAAAAGAAGAAGAGAAAAATGTTTTATTTAATGACGCACTCAACATATTTTATTTACGGTTATCTGTCAAAGAGGAAACCCTATACATTATTTCAAATCTGCCAGTCACGACACCAGATACATGGCATTTAAAATACAGTTGTGGGGAAAGCAATCTCTTCTCTTCAGACAACTACTCTACCAAAAAGCTACCACTACAACAAACTGGTATAATATACATACACTGCATTATGTAAGCTTTTTGAACTACATAGTTACACCTGTTTTGTAAAATCAACTATTTTAAAGAGAAAATCTCTAAATTGCTTGCACATACCCTGATTGTGACTTCCTCTGCACATGCGTGGATATGTAATACACAACTATAACCAGCACAAATAATCGACTTCAGTTCTAATATTACTATCTGCAAAAACAAAGAGTGTTCAGCGTTATAGGTTTAGTCACATCACAACATTTACATAAAAGAAAACAATTTGATAAAGTTCTAAATTAAATTTATCTAACAATTGAGAAGCATCTGGGATCCATTTCACGCTGAAAATTATGTCAATATGGACCCCCAAAAAATGGTTACAGTAAGAAGAAAACGTAATTTATGTACCTTCAAAACTATATTGTTTGTAATTATAACATTAGCTGTGAGGAGGATCTTGACATCACAGTACAAAAATAAAATAGTTTATTTTATAATAATTATAATAAAACTTATAAGTATGATTTAACTAGAAAATATTTCTGGCACTCATCATTTTGTAGATGGTTTGTCCGACCATCGTCTCAAGAAAATAAATTCTTGAAGATTGCCAAGTTCACTTCAAGAACTGATTTTCTTGAGACAAGTGCCAGAAAAATCATCTACAAAAGGACGAGTGCCAGAAATTATTAATTAGTTAAAATTGTTAACTCATCAAATGAGCCTGAAAGCTGGAATTTTTACCTGAGCATCAAAGACATGCCCCGTATGACACAGGTTATCCAAGGGACACAACACAAAGCCTGCGGTGACATCCTGCAAAATAACAACAAACATTTACCAACTGCATAGCAAGAAAACAATGGGCAGTCAGAAAAACAATATATTTTAGATCACATTTATTATCTTTGATATTGAGCAATATCATCAAATTACAAATTTAACTGTTAAATAAATAAAATTAATGGAGCCATACATGTACAATCATCCTGAGACTCTACATGAGCTAATATTTTAGATTAGCACCAAAAAATCTTTGATATGCACCATCATGTCATGTCATGTCAAAGGGTTTAACATGCACATTCAGAACAAGCTGTTGTAGCGAACACCTGCACGGGCAGGTGCAAGGGAGCACCAGCAGTCCGATCGAGATCGGTAGCAAGCAGGGGTGGGTGGTGGTGGTGCTATGGAATTTTAAATGGAGCAATTAATATGCCAAAAAGAAAAGGTGCGCATTTTGGTTTGAAGGAATTTCAGCACAAATTTTGAATGGTCGGTCTAAACTGAAAAAGGCAGTAGAGCTAGTATAGTTTTTGACTTAGTATATCGAGAGTAGCTCTTTAATTAGACCTAGATGATGCTGTGGTGTCTCCCTAGGTTGCCCATCGGGCCCTAACCGCTTCTGGTCATGCACCATCCCAGACAAGGACTGTATATACCACAGCCTTTGTTAGATCAGTTGTGGAGCACTGGCTGGCACGAGAAACAGCCCAATGGATCACCAATGGGGATCAGTCGTAGCACTTCACCACTGGGTACAACTCACCCCAATTGCAAAATCAATGAAATATCAAACTTAGGGGTAAATAAATGGAGAAAAAGGCGACTGCTGTCTGTAACTACCTCCTCTTCTACACCCGTCAACTTCATTTTGATGTTTTCTCCCGGAGTGGCCTCATCGGCATCATTGTCATCCGACCATATCTGCATTACTTTGACAGCAACCTGAAAGCAAACACAGCGTCAAATTATATCAGGCTTCGGAATATCGTGAGAACAATCATTTCGTTCATGCGTCATTCACACAAAACTAAGCCCCCCTACAATATGAAAAAAAAGAGCAGCGGCTTATACTCCGGAAAATACGGTAGTAAATAGTTGCTTTTGTTTATAAGTTGTTATTAAAAGTAACCAAACCTGCAAATTACTAAAGTTAGAAAATATCAACTCTCAAAATAATAATTTGATTGCACAAACAAGATTATTCCATATACCACAGGGTTTCTATCTTACCTTATTTGGCATCATTTGAAGCGTCTGATTTTTAAAAACAACCCCTGACTCAACTTTGCCCAATATAATTGTACCCATATCCTGCAATAAAAACGAAATATGAAACAATATGTGCACAGAGACAAAACTGGAAAATCAGTAATCGTATACAGTGAAACCTGTCAAAAAGGGACACTGAACATACCAGAAACCTGTCAAAACCAGCCAGTTTCGTGGTCCAGAATTTTGTTAACACTAAATTCAAAAACGCTACCATCTTAACACTGGATTCTATTTAAATTGGATAAATATTAAGTCCATGGTGTGAACCAATTTAAGATCACTTTAACTGTAAAAAGCTTCAGTGAAGATTCTGCATTCTAAATTTTTCGATTTCATTAGCAACAACAATTCCATGTTGTAGCTAATCTGCAGTTAGCCAAGACAAAATACTTAAAATGTTTCGCGTGAACATCATGCATATGTAAGTTTATAATAAGGGCAACTAGGAAACATAACATTTCTCACTGGTTATAAAACAAGTTTACAATAGGGGTGACTCAACAGTAGAAGCATTTTTACTGGTTTCAAAACAAGTTTTTAATAGGGGTGACTAATAGTTTTAAAACAAGTTTATAATAAGGGTGACTAAATAAAACATTTTCCAGTGGTTTAAAACAAGTTTATAATAGGAGTGACTAAATAGAACATTTTTCTCTGGTTATAAAACAGGTGACTATAATGAGGGCGACTAAACAGTAGAATATTTCTCATTTTGTTATAAAATATGTTACTAATCGGGGTGACTAAGGAGTAGAACATTTTCCATTGGTTTCACTGGTTTTAAAAGTAGGGTGCAATTTGTTTTTAAAATTTTGATTAGCAGTTTTTCCTACTGGATGAAGAATTGAATAGCAACTACTGGATTTAGATTAGCACTTTTATAAAATAATTAAAAATTAATAAAACACATTCTTTTCATTAAAAATGCTTGTTTTTATTGAATGTACAGACTTACAATTGTATTGTGTGTTGCTTAACACGAATTTTAAAAAAAAAGGTACAGAACTGTACATGTGATTGACCATCACTGTCACTTGTTTAGTTGAACAACAATATATGTCAGAAATAATAATCACCAGTGGTCACACTTGGTCATCTACCTTATTCTAAATGTTTACGGGCAAACCCGATCGACCATAAGCAGATTTTTTCACCCACGATCTCAATAGATTTTTTATCGCAGATCGAAACCGTAACGCCACTTATAAAACCACTGAAAACTAGGCTAGGCGCTAATCCAGTTTGTCTGCAAAAATTATGCATCGCAAACTGCTAATCATTGTTAGAAAATTGTATCGCGATCGCAAGATTATGCATCGCAATTTGCAATGCGAACCCAGTCATTTTGCAGCCTGAAAAGGGATGACTAAGTAGTAGAACATTTTCCAATGGTTTTAAAAAGGGCGACTAAGGAGTAGAACATTTTCCAATGGTTTTAAAAGGGGTGATTAAGTAGTAAACATTTTCCACTGGTTTTAAAAGGGGTGACTAAGTAGTAGAACATTTTCCACTGGTTTTTAAAAAGGGTGACTAAATAACAGCTGTGTGACTGGTTAGGGCAATTGAACAAGTCATCCCTTAGATGTGGCTGGCAGGAACCATTATACAATTATTTTTAAACACACTGCCTACCTTGTATCTGTCAACAATTGGCATCCTGATTGGTGCATCTTTTGACCTGTCCAATGATGGCAAAGAGTCCAGGTATTCTATTAATGATGGTCCTCTGAAAATCCATAACATAAACGGTTAAAACACCAGCATCACGACTATCAACGTTTTCATGAGTGTGAAGGAATTAATGCCAATGTATGCTCTCATAATAAAAAATAATAACAATAACAATAACAAAAGGAATCTATGTTAAACTCTTGAGTTATATCTTGTATCTTTACAATCCTAGCTTCCAAAAGCAGATTCCCTTTACTTCTTGGCAGCATGAGTGACTGCCGTATCTCTTTATTAAACATGTCGTTTCCCCACACTCCTCTTAAAATGTACACTCTGTGAGAAATCATTAAAACTGCTTGCATTTGGAAACTTCATAAAAATGTCAATGTAAATATTATGCAACTGGCTAACGTGAGCTGTGCATGCTTTAACTCAAGGGAGTTCTACACCACTAAGCTACACCCAGGCCAACTGTGAGATTTACTGCTCGTTTCATTTCATTTCAACTTATTTTCGTGCTTATATCCAATTAAGGCTCAAGCATGCTGTTCTGGGTACACACCTAAGCTATCTGGGCTATCCAGAACAGTGGGTTCGTTGTGAACGATTAGTGAGAGAGAAGAGGGTGTAGTGGTCTTACACCTACCCATTCACTAGTTAAAACTTGCTCTTGGTGGGACCCGATACTGGGCTGCGAACCCTGTACCTACCAGGTATATGTCCGATGGCTTAACTACAACACCACCAAGGCCGACGATAGCTCGTTAAGCTGTTAATTAAAAAACAAAAAACTCACCTGTACCAGGGACACAAACCATCTTCAGGTACATTTCTGAGAAAAGCTCCCGTCAAACCCGAACAAGGCATAAAAAACACATCAGTCTTTGGTCTGAATCCAACGTTTTTTAAATATGGTATTAACTTATCCTTGCATTCTGTGTACCTGCAAAAAACATACACAGCAAGAGTACATATTAATATGACATAAATCTTCCCAATAAACATACATATGCAGGTGATAAATAAAATAGCAGTCAACATTAAATTACACTTAAATCTATATAGTGCACAGTATACATAGACAAAACAATTTCCACTTCCACAAAAACAAATCTCAGAATAAATAAGGTCTCTTAAAAATCACAAGACCGATAGTTTTGTTAAAGCGCTGGTTGCAGGTTTTTTTTTCACGCATTACATTTATGACAATTTAGATGAAGAAAGAAAGAAAATGTTTTTATTTAACAACCTCATCATGAAGAATTATGCAAAAGTGAAACTGGATACTTTAATCCAGTTTTGTGTAAGCCATACACAAATTATGGCTATTTGTTAATTCTCAGAGGCTTGCGACAAAGAAAAAAAAAGGAGAAAGAAGGCATGGTCATGTGACCAAAAGTGGGTTATCCATAATATAACAACCATTTGAACCAATCAATGACTGCTTGGACAATCAGACCAGTTCATTGGGACGGGCAAAAGTTGTTAGGCTACATATATGAAAAAAAGAGAGAAGAGTTCTTTGTTTAGTTTTTCTTACCTTTCTTCTGACCATTCAACTGTGGGGTCATCCATTTTATTTACAAGAACGATTAAATGTTTTACACCAGCAGTTTTCACCAACATGGCATGCTCGCGGGTCTGTCCACCCCTTTCAAAGCCCGTTTCAAATTCACCTTTTCTTGCAGATATCACCTAAAATTACACACAATAATTTTTAAATAAAGGAATAGATAAAATCAGTTTTCTTTCATTTTTGTTACCCTCTTACAACTCAAGTTATCATGGTAACAGAATAACACAAGATGGTTAGTTTTGTTTGGGATTTATAAAAATTATTATTACCCAAAAAGGTTCAAAGAACATTTTTATGTTGGTAAACTTCAATACCGTGGAAGAAATAACGGTGCTATTTTTCACTAAATGCAGAGTCTTAAGAGGAACAAATTTGTGGTTTTAACTCACTAAAATGGCCAAGTCTGCTTGTGAGGCTCCTCCTATCATGTTTGGCACAAAACTTTTGTGACCCGGTGCGTCAAGCACTATGAAATGTTTCTTTTCTGTTTCAAAGAAAGCTCTTCCCACCTCAACTGTCTTTCCTTTTTCTCTCTCTTCCAGGTTGGTGTCAAGTGCCCATGATAAATACCTGTAGAGTAATAATAATATATATATATATATATATCAGACCAATAATAACAATATAGTAGAGTCCAAGATATATACATGTATCAAAACCAATAGCATATTAGTGTTCATAATAAATCTGTATCAGACCTATAATAACATATATGTTATTTATCTTAGTTTATCACCCATCAGCTGATGTATTTTTTCTGCAGGGATGTTGTGTAATGTTCACTCATTACTATCATTACCAATTCAATGTGTGTATCAATATTAATTATTTTGTTAAACAATAACAGGGTTGTGCAGATAATGCTACTGTTAAAATAACTCACCATGTTTCTCTGTTTTTTTCTTTAGCTTCTCGTTCATATTTTTCAAGAGTTCTCTTGTCAACCATGCCGGTCAAGTACCTATGAAGGAAGGAATATTTTATTTAACAACGCCCTCAACACTCAATGGGCTACTCTTTCCTATTAGCAGTGAGGGATTATTTATATGCAGAATCCCAAAGACATTATAATACATACCATTTCTGTTTACAGTGTATAATTTATAAACCTATCTTAAGCAGTCACACAAAGGAGTTGATAAAAATGGCTGCTTAAGACAGGTGGCCACCGAGGACCGTTTGTCATATACCGTATATAGTCTTTAAAACATTTGTTGTTCTTTGTTTTACCGTCGGTACTGCTAAACAAAGAATGTGTGCATCACAGTTGACTATAAATAAACTTTTGACATGTCTCCTTCAGAAATAATGCAAATGGAAGTATTAGATTAACCGTTCTCAACAAGTTTGTTTTCTTTTTCCATTTAAATATTTAATTCCTACGTATTTTCCCTGTTGTAAAAGATTTTTCCCTGTCTGATATCCATGATTTTTATTGTATACAGCAGCCCCAAGTCAACCCCAAAGCCACGACTGTGTGGGTGTGCATGAGTGCGTGTGTGCATTTCAACTTATTATTTTCTTTCCAGTTTTCCAGTTACTGTTAATATTGTCTAGCCATTAGACATTATGTTGTACATGTATTATAACTACATGTAAAAGCTACATCCAGATCAAAGATTATGGTTTACAATATAACAAAATTAACAATACTTGTATATAGATTACGTCTGGTTTAACCTTGTACTCCCATCTGTTTTAATGTGTAATAGTACACTACAGCAACTACAAACTAATAGACTACAAACCAGCTCGTGTGTCCACTAGCTGTAACCTGCTATATAGCAGGTTACAGCTAGTGGACACTCGAGCTAACTACAAACATGATTCGTTCAAATTTCAGCAAATAATAGTTCAAACATCTGAATGATCGCTTATTTCCATTTTCACGTTTAGTGTTTTGGGTGCTATATGTAGATCATATATACATGACATTTTCTTTGGTGGTACAATCTGATATAGTGATCAGATGATTTCTCAATAAAAATAGATAGCTTTTGAAAGATACACTAGAAATCACTAATAGCCATCATTCAATACCCTGATGAAAAAGCAAAAAAACCACCATTAGCTTAGGTTTATTACATTTCTACATGGTTTTGTATACACATCCATGTTTACTCAACAACATTCCCTGATATTTGTCCACATTTCATTACATCCAAACAACATTCCCTGTATTTTCCCTGAATCAGACCAAAATTTCAAATTCCCTGAATTTTCCCTGCAGGGAATTTAAAAAAAACATTTTCCCTGTTTTCCCTGTCCCGTGGGTACCCTGTATTGTCATAGTAAGCGTATCTACAAATGTTAAGTGTAGCCTACCCAGAGGCAATTATGATGAATTCCAGAGTCAGACTTTCTTAACTGATACACAGTAGAGATGTTAGGACTGAATGGGTACCGTACTAGTATACCTGAAGGTGTGAAGATTGATTATTTGCTGCACCTCATTGCTGGTGTTAAAATATCCCTTTTTATATAATAGTAAAACTTTACTATCGCCACTTAATACAGGTATTTTAGCGATTTGGAATCCAAATTTAGGTGGCTGTTGGCCACGTTACACAGGTGAACGCTTATTACAGGTGCATTTACATTTTAAATCATATGGGAGGGGAAAAGGTGTCTGCTTAAAGCAGGTGACCGCTGAGTACAGGTGGCTGCTAGGACAGGTGTGACTGTACTATAAAGGAAAGAAGAGGTAATTTGTTATACACAAGGAAAATAAATTAGTATAAAGTGGAAATAAATACTTACAAAAGGTGACCCCCAATTGTAGACTTTCCGGCATCTAAAATAAACCAAATATATGTCAATATGCAAGAATACTCATAATGGCTAACTGTAAGAGGTTAACTTAAGAAAGCAGTTGAGAATATTTGTTTGTCAATTCTTAATAGGACTTCAGGGCTTGTGGCTTTTATCATAGACCTACAGACATGGATTTGACAGTATTGACAAAGATAACATTTAAAAACACAGACATGAGTGTTTGGATATGATAGTAGTGGCATTCCATGGTACATCAATAGTTTTGGTTGCATATCTTTGAGTACGAGGTTCAGTTGCATGGATGGTACAGCTATAGAGATGTAGATGGTAAATACCTTGATACGACATGAGTAATTATATTTAAATATAAAGTTAACAATACTTGTTTTCATTAAAATAGCCTTTCTTATTTGTGAATGTTAAAATGATTATATAAAGGGGAATTCCTGAGTTTGCTGCAATGTTTCAGATGTTATCGACTAACAAGACTTTTTGACGACTGTAATTACATAATTATATTTTTTGGCATAAATTATTAATGGCTGTATATTAAACGTCTTTCTGGTCATTCTAATATTTGTACTAGGTTAAATTTCATTTTATTTCCTAAAAACTATTTTTTCATACGTACGAAATTATTTGAAGACAAAATCCAGTTTGGGCTTCTTACAAATATTAAGACGACCAGAAACACACTGAATAAAAAGACACTGTTATTCTAAATAAGAAAATATATTTAATATGTAAGTTTAATCGCAGAAATATTTTATTAGTCAAAAACATCTTACAATGCAGCAAATTCAGGAATGTCCCTTTAAAAGCAACATGAACTGGACTGACTTGCCAACATGACCAACAGAGACACCTAGAACTGACTTACCAACGTGACCAATAGAAACACCTAGCACTGTGACTTACCAACGTGACCAATAGAAACACCTAGCACTGACTTACCAACGTGACCAATAGAAACACCTAGCACTGACTTGCCAACATGACCAATAGAAACACCTAGAACTGACTTACCAACATGACCAATAGAAACACCTAGCACAGTGACTTACCAACGTGACCAATAGAAACACCTAGCACTGTGACTTACCAACATGACCAATAGAAACACTCAGCACTGTGACTTACCAACGTGACCAATGAAGACAACGTTAATGTGTTCTTTTTTTTCTTTTGACGGTTCTTCACATACTGCCTTCTTCTTGGGCTTTACACTCAACTCGGCAGCAGCACACACACTAGAGTCATCCTCTTCATCATCATCCTCCTCCTCGTCAATGTCCTCATCGGCATTGT